>JZKD02S1647831.1:549694-567584 GCA_000966675.3 Picea glauca | reverse complement strand
TGTCCAACAATTGGTATCAGATCCAGTTCCTTTTATTTAAAGGTAGAACAATAAGATTAAACATGTTAAGTCATGCATGAACATCAACCAATAAGGCCCCTCTATTCAATGGAACAAACTTTTCCTTCTTGAAAGTTAGGATGAGAACCTACATAATGGCTTTAGGTGCAGATGTCTGGGATGTGGTAAGACTAGTTATGTAAAGCCAGTTGTACTAGCTAATAAGGATGACAAGATAGAATTCAACTTCAATGCTAAGGCTATGAATGCTATTCTGAGTGGCTAGAAGAAGCAAAATTTGTAAAAGTTATGCACTTAGAAACTACCAAAGAAATGTGGGACAAACTTGTTAGCAGTTATAAAGGTACTGAGAAGGTAAAGGATGTCAAGCTTCAAAACTACAAATTATAGTTTGAACAACTAAAGATGAAAGAGGATGAAACTGTTGGGAAGTAATTTCTGAGAGTTGAAGAACTAGTGAATGCCATGAAGAGTCTTGGTGAGAAGTTTGAAGACGTAGTTTTAGTCCAGAAGATTTTAAGATCTTTTCCAAATAGGTTCAACCCAAAGGTCTCTACTGTAGAAGAACTTAATAATCCAAAAACTCCGCCTTTTGATCAACTTCTAAGAACGTTGAATGCATATGAAATGAGGATAGGTAAAGATAAATCCACTTCTAGAGAAGCATCATTTAAAGCTGATAAGAATGAGGATTCTGAGCCTGATGAAATTGAAGAAAATTTTGTGAGAAGACTAAAGAAAGGATCATGCAAGTACCAGGGAAAATTGCCCTTCAAATGTTTTAACTGTGGAAATATAGGCCACATTGCATCTAAGTGTCCACAAAAGAAGAAGGATCAGAATTCTAAAGGAGAAAAGAAGTTCAAACCCAAGAGATTTAGTAAAAAGGAAAGTCTATGTGTAAACAATGATGACTCTTCAGAAGACACAGATAGTGACTCCTCGTGTGAATATAAGGTTAATGAATTTATTCTTATGGCCCAAGAGGATTATGATAATAAAAGCACAAGAAGCAATGTTGACGATGAAGAAGTTGTGGTTGACTTAGAAGGAGAATTGATTAGTGCTCTAGAAGAAATTGCTAGACTCGGATCTAAGAAGAAAAAGAAAAAACAATTGATGATACAGTTTGAGAAAGACAATAAAGAACCTAATGAAGACTTGGCCCTGCTAAAAGTGGAATTATAAGAGGAAAAGAAAATAGAGGAAATTTTGAAACATCAGTTATCAGAAAAGAAGGCAATATGTGAAGCCTTGGAAGAAGAGGTAGTAAAAACCAGAAAAGAGATGGAGAGGTTTAAAACATTTTATCTTCAAAACCTTCCAAGCATTAAAGCCACAACAAAACTAAATGGCATTTTGAGCAAACATAGATCTCCATTGTTGAAGACTGGTTTAGGTTATGTAAATGGTTCAAGCAACAAAGATCCAGTGAAGATGATCAAGTTCCAAGTCAGCAGACAATCAGACCACGAGAGTACTCTGTCACCTAAAGCTAATAAAGACAAGATGATCCCTGATAAAAAATAAAGAGATCAAAAGATGGAGCAACAAATGCCAAAAAGAAGGCCATCCTTCAGGTACCAAAATTTATTTCATGGCTACTGTTTTTACTGTTCTAATTTTGGTCATAAGATTGTAAACTATCAAATTAAGTTTAGAGACATGCAACTGAGGAGGTCAAGAAATAGACAATCTTTACAACATAGAACTAAGCATCCAATGAATAGACAAAGTTGCACCAATCACTTTGACCTATTGAACAATGAGCTCAAATGTTATAATTGTCATAACTTTGGCCACAAAGCTACAAACTATCATTCAAAGAAGTACAAGGCAGATTCAAGGATAAATCCTTTATCTAGAAATGCCAGCACATAGAAAAAGAAAGACAGTGAAAAATGTGGTCTAGTACTTTCAACTCAAAAACAAAAATACCCATGGTATATAGACAATGGATGTTCCATGAACATGACTGGAGACAAGGATAAGTTTATGTCTATAAGTAAAAGAAAAACAGGAAATGTAACCTTTGTAAATGATGAACCAGGTGAAATCCAGGGTAAAGGGATGGTGAGTTTGAGTAATGGTAAAGGAAAAGCCCAGGATGTTCTACTTGTAGATAGGATGAAACATAATTTTCTCAGTGTAAGTCAAATTTTTGGGAGAGGATGTGAAGTGGTGTTCAATTCCAAGGATTGTAAGATAAAGTTTGTAAACTTAGGACAAGTGGTGGCTAAAGGCATAAGGACAGAAAATAATGTATATGTGCTGAAAGAAGATAAAGAAAAGTGTCATCTAAGAAAACATGATGAAAGTTGGTTATGGCATATGAGACTTGGACATATAAACTTTGACCACTTAATCAAGCTCAAAAATCTTGAGGCAGTAAAAGATCTTCCAAGAATATCAAATCCACAAGACTCTGTGCGTAAACCCTGCCAAGTAGGAAAGCTAACCAGGACACAGTTTAAATCCGAGAGCTCTACTTCAACAAAGAAACCACTCCAATTAGTTCATATGGATTTATGTGGACCATCAAGACAGGAATTCACAGGGAAGGAAAACTACTTTATGTTGATCATTGATGATTACTCCAGACTTACTTGGGTTTCTTTTCTCAAAGAAAAAACTGAAGCATTTGAGAAATTTAAAATATTTAAGGATTTAACTGAGAATCAAACATGCAAGAGGTTAAAGGTAGTAAGATCAAACAGAGGAGGAGAATTTATGTCAAGTGAGTTCAAGGAATTATGTGATAAACATGGGATCAAGAGAGAATACACAATCCCAAGAACTCCACAACAAAATGGAGTAGTTGAGAGGCAAAAAAGAATAGTTCAGCAAATGGCCAGGTCAATGATGAATGAGAAGAACATTGGTCAAACTTACTGGGTAGAAGAAATACACACAACAGTGCATATTCTTAACAAGGCCCACCTCAGACCACATAGTGGCAAGACATCTTATGAACTATGGTATGGAAGACCTGCTTCAATCAAACACTTCAAAGTCTTTGGGAGTAAGTTCTACATAAAGAATAATAATGAAAACCTTGGAAAGTATGATGACAGGGCTTATGAAGGCATCTTCTTAGGATATGCTACCAATAATAAAGGATATAGATGCTTTAATAAAATATTGCATAAGTTAGTTGATTGCATTGACTTAAAGGTTGATGAAGGAGTCCCAGAAAGAGAGGTGAGAAATATTGAGTCTACTACAAAGGACACATCTGAAATTGAAGATGAACATGTCCAAGAATCAAAGGGAGAAGAGACACCCAAACAAGAAGAGTCAAGACAATAATCAACATCAAATCCTTCCTCTAGAATTACTCAAAAGAATCATCCTGAAAGTGAGATAATTGGTGAGAAGGACAAAGGTGTACAAACCAGGAGAAGGATAATCAAAGACACTGAGAAATCACATATGGCCTTCATATCCATGGTGGAACCCAAGAACTTTAATGAAGCTAGTAAAGACGTAAATTGGTTAAAATCAATGAATGAGGAACTGGACTAGATTGAAAAGAATGACACTTGGGAACTCGTTCCTAGGCCAACAAATAAAAATGTAATAGGATCAAAATGGATCTACAAAAATAAGATGAATGAGCAAGGAAATATTGTAATAAATAAGGCTAGATTTGTATGTAAAGGATATGCTCAAATAGAAGGACTAGATTTTGATGAAACGTTTGCGCCTGTAGAAAGATTAGAAGCTATTAGAATGTTTCTTGCCTATGTTTGTCATAAACAGTTTAAAGTCTATCAAATGGATGTCAAGTCAGATTTTCTACATGGAGATCTAAAATAAGAAGTATATATGGAACAACCAGGGGGTTTCCAACTGTCAGATAACCCTAACTTTGTCTGCAAGCTGAAGAAAGCCTTGTATGGGTTGAAACAAGCTCCTCATGCCTGGTATTACAGACTGGATAAGTACCTACAAGAAAAAGGGTTCAAGAGAGGAACATTTGACAACAATCTATATATCGAAACAAAGGGTAATGATCTGCTCATTGTGTTGGTCTATGTAGATGACATCATCTTCGGTAGTAATAATGCTTCATTGGTAAAATGGTTTGCTTATGCCATGCAATCTGAATTTGAAATGTCTATGATATGGGAACTGTCATTTTTTCTTGGTCTGCAAATTACTCAGAGGTCTGAATGATTATTTCTTTCTCAAGAGAAATATCTAAGAGAAATGTTGAAAAGGTTTCAAATGGAAAATTCCACACCTATGAGCACACCTATGGTCATTGGATGCAAGTTAAGCAAGGATGATGTCTCACCTGTTGTTGATCAGAGTTCATATAGGTCTATGATAGGTGGCCTATTTTACATCACAACATCCAGTCCAGACATAATGCATGTTGTTGCAATGGTAGGAAGGTATCAGGATGCACCTAAACAGAGCCATTTCTTAGCTGTCAAACGAATATTTAGATACTTGAAAGGAGAAATGGACTATGGCCTATGGTATCCTAGGAATCAAAATTTTCAACTATCAGTCTATTCAAATGTTGATTGGGCTAACTGCGTGGATGATAGGAAAATCACGAGTGGAGGTGAATTATTCTTAAGAGATTCCCTTGTATCATGGTTGAGAAAGAAACAAGGTTCCATTTCCTTATTGACTACAGAAGCTAAGTACATTGCAGCTGCCACTTGTTGTACCCAAGTATTATGGATGATTCATACACTTGCAGACTTGGAGGTAAAATATGCTGCACCAATCCCAATTCATTGTGATAATACTAGTGCAATCAGTGTGTCAAAGAATCATGTATTTCACTCCAAGACCAAGCATATACCCATCAAGTATCACTTATTGAGGGAACATGCAACCAACATTGTTGTGTCTTTGCATTATATTCCATCCAAAGATCAGATTTTTGATATATTCACTAAATCGCTTGCACAAGCTCAGTTTGAGTATCTACACCAGAAGTTGGGCGTGACCCCACTATCAACCTAAGAGAGTCCATCCTGTCAGAGGGAGTATGTGTTGGTTGAATATATGATACCTCCGAAAAATACTACAACAGCTCAGGGGGAGCCTGTTTTCTTTGAAATTGATGTCAAAGGGGAAGAAAAGGTGTGGATGCTTCAGTTGGAGGTCTAAGAATAATAGTGGAGTTGTTTAGAGTTGCCATCAATGCCAAAGGGGGAGATTGTTGCCATGTTTTTGGGTAGAGTGTGCTTGTAATTGATGGCAAGAACAACAACGAAGGCAGAGAGTGCTTGTCATTGATGGCAAGAACAACAACGATGTTGGCAAGTGTGCATGGCAAGAACAACAACGATGTTGGAAAGTGTGCATGGCAAGAACAGTAGCAAAGACACAGAAGATCAATCTCGAGAACATCGGTAGGAATAGTGCAAAGTTGCAGACAGAGCGCAAGTGTGATCTAGGGATGAGGGAAACATGTGCCAAAGCTCAAGAGAGATAGCATTCTGAGATGCACAGACAATATCCCATACATCAAGGCCCGCAGAAGGATCAAATGTCGCAGAACCTTTGACACTTAGAAATTCTTCCAATTCGGGAGGATGTGCAAGCTCAGGAGGAGTGACAATGGTCATTTGATCACCAATCCCGAATACCCGATGGTTGTCATATCAGAGTCCAGACAGGAGGAGCATGTAAAGGAGGAGATTAGACCTCAACCGTCGGATCGGAGCATGAAGGACTAACAACCGTCGAATCTTGTATAACTACTAAGAGGATAATGGCCAAGAGCCATCCTTGAACTTGTGATATGAGAAGTCGTGAAATGATATGGGTCGTTCGATCCAGAGGAAACGTGGTGAGACATCATCATTTCGCTGACTTGCGAGTTGGAGAAGTCAAATGTGAGAGTTGTAGGAACTCGCGGAATGCGAATTCATGAAATGATCTGGATCATTGGATCACTGAGGATCGTGGATCGTTGATCTGGCATGATGAAGAATGAAGTCTGAGTTATCGAAGAAGAGATATAGACCATTGAAATACAAAAGATCGTGTGTCGTTGATCTGGAGTAGGTATCGGGAAATCGAGAGTCAAAGAAAGGAGGTGCTATGACCTTTGAAGTCGCGAAATGCGAAATCACGATTTGGTCGCAGTCATTGATCAAAGGGAGAGATATGGACTGTTGATCTGACAAGCGTAGTTTCAGAAGTGAGGCTTGTGGTCATAGCCAATGGTCACATCAGTGGAAGAGAAGGGAAAGAGATAATGTTGCTAGGATCCACCTCAAAGTTTCACGAGTTGGGAAAATCGAGGTGACTCGCAATCGATCACCCGAAATGAGAAATTGCAAAACACTTGTTGGTTAGGCATATGGTCACCGCCGATGGTCATGTGAAAGGAAGGGGCTTAGTCAGAAAAGCTAGCGCCCACTGTGTATATTTCTCAGAAAGGGAAAAAGGCGCTAAAGACATGACGCGAGGAGGTTCTCTCAGTAACTTCTAGAGACAGACTTATTGTAACTACAGAAAATGACTGATTGCATCTACCAGAGAATGCGAAGAATCTTAGGGTGATCGCCAAAGAAGCTGAAGAGTATTGAGGTAACTGCCACTGAAATGAAGAATCAACATAGATACGATTGACAGATGGAAAAAACATCGAAGAATGTAACTGTAACATAGAGGATAAGCTCAATTGTGACAGAGAAGACGAAGGGTCGCACTGCCAGAAAAGACAAAGAATCTCAGGAACGACCACTAATGATGAACAATCTCAACATAACAACCATGGATGAAGAACAGATTCAACATAATCACCAGAGGGGACGAAGAGTTAGGTGTATGATCTGGCATAGGACTTGGCATGATAAATATGTGTGGAACGGAGAAGAGTTGGTTTCTTCTGTTGAGAGTTATTCATGCGGGTAGAAGCACGTTGTGTGCAAGATTTGAAACACACAGAAGAGGCATAGCGCATTGAATGGAAATAATACATAGAGCATAAAGCACAGAAGAAAGATATAGTGCATAAATGATTATATGAGAGAGGAAAAGAAAGTTGAGGTGCACATTCAGAGATAGAGCAGAAGAACAGAAAGATCAAGAAGATGTGATCAGGAAGACACTGATGCAAACAGAGCATAGCAGTGCCACATAACAGTGATGAGACTAGTAATCCTTTTGAAAAACAATGTATCACTGTAATAAGTTTCAATAACAAAGTTTTATATTACAAGGTGGTAGGGAGGTGCTAGGGAGGACAATTGTCCTCAGAGTTTCAAGTGGGTTCTTGAACACAGGTAGTTGTATCCAGAAAAACTAGGGTGGCAGGGTGGTGCAAGGGAGAACTATTGTTCTCTGTTATACAGGTTGGTGCATGTATGACTGGAAGTTGGTGCTTTCATCCAGTTGGTGCTAGAACACTCAGGGAGTTGGTGCTTCTTTCTAGTGGGTGCTAGAGAAACCAGAGAGTTGGTGCTCTCAACAAGTTGTTGCTTGTAAAACAGAGGTTGTAGCCTCAAGAGGACTTGGATCTCATAAGAATGATAATGTAAATAAAATAAATATTACTTATCATATCAAGAAGAAGAGGTTTTTCCCTTTATGGGTTTCCTCGAGAAATATCTGTCTCGGTATATTTCATGTGTGTGATTGATGTTTAATATTCTATTGCTTACTTCCTTGCATCATTGTGATCGTCATTAAGTGTTCTGTAAAGAGTTTAAAATGGGCATAATTGTTTAGGCACAATAACTACTGATTCACCCCCCCTCTCAGTTGTCCAACATGGCAGGTTCTCTTCTGTCTAGCTCCCCTTTGTTGACTTCTTTCGCTGAACTCAACATCAAATTTCTGATCTCTTCTATCACCTCGACCAGCTGTTCTAGTGGCTTTCTCTTGTTATGCAGTCTTCTATGCTACACTTCCTTCTCCCCATACATACTAGTGGGTAGATCTAATCGATCCCCCATGTTGTCTTTACTTCCCCTTGTGGCATTGAGTTGTCATTCTGCTGCAGACCTCAATTCTGCAGTCTCTTCTTGACTGACTTGTTGTTTAGTCTCCTCCATTGACATGTTGGTTTCTTCTGTCAATTCTTCTTGTGTTGGCATATCTCCAATTTCCTCCAACCGCTCCTCTAGCTAGTATGCTCCTCCATCTATCTCCAACTTGACCTGTTGGATGTGAAAGATTTTTACCATTACCCATCTTTCTAGGGCTTCCAATTCTTCATACAACTCAACAAAGTCTATGTTGTCTGCTCCCTCTTCTGCTGCAGGCTTCAACACTGCAGTCATCTCTTGATCAACTTCTTGGCTGAAAATTTTGAGCAATTCAGCTGAATGCTCTTCTCCTTTTGTTGGGGTAGACATCATTGTTTGGTCTATTTCTTCCTCTTTGACAATTTCTACTGGCTATCTTTATCCTTCTACTTCACCTTCATCATGTGCACTAGTCTCTACTTTGTTGTTTGGTAGGAATATCTTGATCCCTCCAATAATTAGAATGCTCTTCTGATCCTCTTCTTGGATGGTGAAAGTTTTTAACTTTTCATCATCTTCATTCACATGGTTTTCAAGTCCACATCAATATCCATCTATCAACACTCCTCACTGACATGAACTCACTTCTAAGATCCCGAGACTTTCAGACAGTCTCATCTCCTTCTCCCTGCCCACCTGGCAATTTGGAAATTCTCTACTACCCACCTGACAGTCTAGAGATCAACTGATCCCATCTCGTTTCCCACTTGGAAATATAAACTTTCAACACTGCTCCCTTGGCAGCATACGAGACCTCCACCTAGTCTCTTTCCATTGCCCACCTGGCAACTTGAAAGTCCATTTCTTCCCACTTGGCAGTTTACGAGATCTTCATCTGACCTCTTCTCCTCCTCATCGCTGAGATTTATTCCAGTATCTGGTTCATAGGTGTGAATCAGTTCCTCCTCTGTGTCATTGAGGTTTTCATCATGCCTCAACCACCTTCTCATTAATCTTTGTTGTTCTCTGGCCAACAATTTCTTTACTTGCCACTTTGTCTTCTTCTTCATGGGCCACTCATACACCCAATGCACTTTTGCATCCTGCTGCATTTTAAATGCAAGCTTCTCCATTTGTGATTTTATTTGATTGAACTCCATATCCATCTCTAGATTGCATTTCTTCTTGCGACCTTCTCTTCGACCATGTCCATGGCCTTCAGTATCCATTTCCACCTCTTTCCTGCCCTCCTGGAAAGTCTATGGATTACTCTACATCTGCAAGCATTTCCATCTTATCTCATAGCCCACCCGACTGTTTAAAATTTTGTTGTTGCATTCATGAAACAACTTCGCACAGAGAATCAATACTCTGCCTTCCTTTCAACTCTTTCTTGTCTGTTATCCGTAAGCAAATATCGATCTTGTGATACCACCTAATGTCATCAGATTATCCCCTTTGCCTACATAAATCAATTATGTGCTCTGATACCAATTGATGGTACCGGACTATCTGTTCTTTAATGTATTCTCTCCTCGACCTACATAAATCAATTATGAAAAAAGGCTCTGATACCAATTGATGCAACCCCCCTACTCCCCCATAGGGATGCGCAACCTCCCAGTCTTGGATCGACGAATTCTTGAGTCAAAAGACTCTCTGGAACATTAAAGGTCCCCCTCTGTATCTAAACACAGGCCCCCTCGGCTTCTTGGTGCAGCTCTAACAACAACCCGCGACCTTCCCATTTCGCTCTGTGCGAAAACTCATAATGTCGACGTTAGCTCCCTTTCAGATAATCCCTCACTTGATATGACCCAGGGCTATGACCACGTGATTGTGGACGCAATCATAAGCGGTCTGAAGTTAAACCACCTTTGGGCCTGTAATGCTCCTACAACCTCCACACGCCCCCTTGGCGACACCACGGTTCAAATTGCGGCCCGCCTTCAATTCCTTAACCTCCTCACAACTTTTGTCCCCGCAATAACATGGGATCGTCGATCTCGCAATATTGACAATAACATCCAATCAATGCTTCAAATATGTGCCCTCCTTATCTACAGACCAAATCAGCTCTCCTTGAATCAACAGTTGAGGTTCTCTTCGCAATTCCGAACTCCGGGAGTTTGAAATCTCAAACTCAGCTCTCTTCCATACTCCAACCTTCTAGAACTGGTGATCTATGGATACCCATCTCGTAAATCAATGACCCTACCTTTACCTGGGTGTTTGACCTTTCAAACTAGATGAACGATTCAATGACCCTCTTCTCGATCGACAATTGAGATTTCCTCCGGGTCTCCGAACTTCTGAGATTTCAAATCTCAAACCTCTTTCTTCCAGTGTCTTTTACTCGGGGTCTAAAATCTACTGACGCGTGTCCCCCCTAATCCAACGATAGAGGATTACTTCGGGAATTTACTTGGAGTTAATATATTTGTGCCACGTCTCCTCCGAATCCAACGACTGTGAATCACTTTGGGACTTTACTCGAAGTTCACGAATTTGCACCACGTCTCCCTTAGATCTCATGGTCCATATATTATTTCGGGACTTCGGGTCTCCACGCTTCGACGATCTCAATTTTCAAACTAAAATTCCACTTCAACTTTTCCCCGAAGCTCGAGATCTGTTGACAAGTGTCTCCTCCCAGATCAACGACTCACGACTCTTCCGTTGTTCATGCTCTAGGAGTTTCAAGTCTCAACTTCCGCCTTCCTCCAGATATTATGGCCCGCTGACACGTACCCTCCTCGATTCAACAATCCATATATGCTTCAGCTCTCCATCTCTCCGCACTCCAAGAGTTTCAAGTCTCAAACTTGATTCCTTATGCACTCGCGATATCGAACTACTGAGATTCCACCTCGGCATTCTGAGACTCCAGACTTTGGGAATCTCAAGTTTCAAACCGCTCTCCCTCCTGAGCTTACAACAACCAACGAATGTGATTCCTCCTGGCGATCTGACGCTTGGTCTTCGCCTCCAATGATCTGATGGTTCATATCTATCCTACTGATTGGATGGTCGAGATTCTATTCTGGGGTTCTGGACTCCAGGAATCTCAAGATTCAACTTAGATAACTTCTCTCTCCTGTGTATGCAAAGTGATAAAACTCGTGCACCTCCTTCTGATCCGACGATTGTCGATATTCTTCCCTATGATCCAACGATCATGGTCGACTTAGAATATTTTTTCAATGTTCAAAAGGTCTCAACCTTTGAACTTCCTTCCGCAAACCCGACTCCTTTGGGTCTCGCTTATTCTTTTGAAAGCATTATCTCTTCCGAGCTTATGGACTTAGAGTAAGTCCATCTCAAACATGCTTCTTATGTTATCCCTTCTGAGCCTGATCTCCTCGAAGATTTCGACCTCCCACACACACCTTGCGTTCTCGAGATTTCTTCAAACTCAAAATCCAAAGTATTTCTTGAACAAGAAATACTTCTCGCCCTCCTGGCGTTCTTCTGCTCGATGCACTCCTTGCAGATATTTTCCTCACAGAGTGTTCAGTAACTCTGTTTCTCCCAAACTCAACACAAATTTCTTCTGTGCACACTTACACCGACTCAATGCCCACCTAGTAGAGCTCTATAGAGTTCTCAGTAACTCTGTTTCTCTCTGAACTCGATAAAGAGTTCTTCATGTGCACTCCTTGCACTTCTACTGATGAAGGTTCAACGATATCCCTCCCAAGCTTTCCCTTGAGGTTAAACCTCTGTCAACGCATTCTTTGCGGACTATGTGCACTCCTTGCACTCAGAAACTCAAAGACGAGAAACAATTGAAACTCATGCAATACTTCACCAGTTACACATTCAAACCATGAAAATGCATAAAAACATAAAATGGACACAAATACATAAACACATTGTATGCAGGAAAAATTGTTTTTCTATTATCTATGCGTGTCTATACAGATGTTTACAAAAATTGGACTGTAATAGAGTCCCAGTTCTCTCAAGATCTCTCTCTCTCGGAACTATTCTACCTCTTAAGTATCCTAAGACTCTTTATCATTCTCCCTCTATCAGTCTCCTTATGAAATCTGATACAAGATATCCTTTACAAAAGAGGGGCTCTGCAAGCTCGTCCTTTCTCACCTAACCTCATCTATTACATTGAAGTTTCATAAATGTTTACCCATAATTGACTACGATCTGGGTCTTCTACAAGCAACCCTTTAAGGAAATCCAACCACTACATGTACAAAGGCATGGCCCGACATTTACAACCTTACAACACAAAAAACCGTATAGGATTATTTCAAATTTTAAAAAAATGGGAGGTTTAATGCCTCTCCCTTTCTCAACTGTGTGTTTGTGTGCTGGCGCATTTGTTGAGGTGGAGGGATGCTCCTGCATCATATGTGTTGCAGCAAGGGATTGCAATAGGAGAGGTATTGCAGTGGGAGGATGCAACAAAATGGGTGTTGTATCAGGATGTAAGTTGCATCATGAGGATGGTTGAGTTGCAACAAAAGATTTGTCACAACAGAAGGTGAGTTGTAGCAGAAGAGGAGTTGCAGTAGAAGGCGAGTTTCAACAAGTGAACATGCAATAGACTGGTGAGTACTGACTGGTGATTATGTACCATCTATTTTCTATTTCTACAAGGGAACAATGCGGATATGAGATAACAGAGGTACAACCCAGGGGTTGTAACACGATCGGATCGAAAGGAAGGAAAATGTAGCAATGAGGAAGAATCTTTATGGAAATTATGATTCCAATTACACACACATAAGAAATGTACCACTTCGAACGTACTCTGATGATAGGGGCAGTTTTCTCACTGCATCATTAAGATAAGTGATTCTAATTATTTAGGTTTACCTATACTTGCAATCTTTTTTTTAAATGTTTGTACAATGTGAACGTTAAAAAGAGGTGATTCCAATTCTAAAGTCATAATCATGAAAAATAAAAAATAAAAAGACATTGTTTTCTATTCATCATTTTTTATTCTCTTACCTCGTCATTTTTTTTCCATATAGTAACATGACTTGCACTTGTATCAAGCTTTTCCCCTCAAATATTACAAACCTTAAACACCAATAAAAAAACCCGTTATAAACTTATACACATTGCCAAAAGCTATGAAGAGCAAGGGTGGAATCATGGCTGTTAGCACTTGGTAAATTTCCTAGAGGTTGAAAAAGAAGAAATCTACAAAGGTAGCCTTAACCAACCGCTTTTAAAGCTGGGATCTAGCCCTTCCAGCTTCAGAGAGGGATCTCTCTATATGATTTAGCTTTGTTTTTAATTTCAGATATTAGGCTAGTTAAAAAAAAACTGTTGGTTTTGTTGTAAAAGAGTTTTTTGAAGTTGGTTGAGACGGTCTACACATCCATTGGGCTATGGGGTCTGTATTCAATCAGATATTAGATACAACCAGAAATGCCAAAGAAAACCTTCACAGGGTGAGATAATATACTCACTGGATCTTTAGTAATTTAAAATGATGGACGAAAGAACAGATGAGGAAAATAACTTCAACTAACAAGCAGTTAAGAATTTCTTAATTGAAGATATTAGAAGATAAACATTTAAATCTTTAGAATCGGAAACAAGGTATCAAAGATAAATCCTGCAACATAACGCTATTCATAAATATTAGATTCAGAAAACAAAATGATTACAGAGAAAGAAAAACATTTAACTTAGAAAATCAACGTCACCAGTGAACATACGCAAGAATCCTGTAAAAGTGCTTCTTCTTTATTAATGGCAGATCTCTTCAAAAATAGTACAACTTGATAGCAATAGGGTGTGCGAATCAACAACCCTCAATACTTCGAGAGTAGAAGTATTTATAATTCAAATTACAAACGTTCCTGTCATAACTGATCAGGACATGCTCTTTCTAGTTTTAGTCTAACTACTTTAACTAATAAAAACTGTTTGATGACTCAGTACAACTGCATGCGGAAATTTCTGGGGTAGGACGTTGGCGAGGTGCCTTCGCAACCTCTTCTGACTGGACAGGTGACTGGATAGTGAAAACTCATCTGCTAATCGAGTAGATCACAAAGTTCTTCCCATATGAGATGATTTGGCACTGTGACTTTAAGTAATCTCCGATACACTTCATCCATGTCTGTATACTTAGCAAATGTAGGCTTGATGATGAATATGTGTTTAATCTCATGTTGGATACTAATATCCAACTGCAGGGCATCCATGAATGCTTTGCCTGTGATGCTTCCCTGTATCCCTGCAAACTTGGAACTATCCTTAGACACTTCAATCAGCCTTTTCTTGTAATCAAGGAGTGTCATTAATTTATCATTAATGACCTTCAGGCCAGGTAGGCCCTTCTTTTGGAGAACATCTATCTTATTGAAAAACTTATGTACTCCTTGATCCATGACTTAAAATCTCCTCCTCAAGCTGAAGCATGAGACCTCTTTTGGTTAGAACCCTTTTTACCTCAAGTATAGTTTCCGTCCTGTCCTCGATTTTTAGTTCTTCAAGTTCCTCTTTGGTCTTGGAATTCAGGAACCTGATGATTTCGTTTTCTTGTGCTGGCATGTCTCCCAACTCCATTTTTATTTTCTCAACAACCTGCTTGCTCCTCTCGAGCAACTCATTTTGTTCAAACATGATTTGAACCATTGGCCAGATTTCATTTATGGACTTGGAAATATCTATCCACACAATCTCTTTGACCTCAGCCAAAGTCTTCCCTGCCATTGTCTGCTTTTGGAGCTGCTGTAACTCCTTCCTGATTTTCTCATTCACCTTATTTTCTTTGGATAGGCTTATCTGGAAAGAAGTCTTGAGCTCTTGGAGGTTCTCCACTTCTTTCTTAAGCCTACTGATTTTTGACTCCTGCAGGTTCATCTTCTCCATGGACTTGGCCAGGTCTGTTGTTCCTTCTGGTAGTGGCACTGATGTGGCAGATGGAATGGCTGTCACTGTTGTTGTGCTCAAACCTACAATTGGGATAGCACTCAATGGAATGCTTTCCATTGGCTTCACCTGCTCTTTCTCTTTTAGTAGTCTCTCCATTTCAGCCTCCATCTCTTTTAGCTGAGCATTCTGCTCCATGAGTAACTTTAACATCTCATCCCTTTCACCTTCCTTTTCTGCTATCTCATTGACCTGTGAGTCCTCAGTGGACGGGAGCTTTAGTTGTTTTCTTAAGGACACGATGTCAGTATTTTTCTTTTTTATCATCTCTTCCGCAGCCTTGACGTTCGCAGGGTCATAACCAATTTTGAGGACCAGCTCCTCCAGCGTCTTGATTCTGTTGTCTTTAGCGAAAGAGGATATTTTCTCCAGCTTGAGTTGGGTCTGAGCATTGTTCAAAGACACTTGAAACTTTGCTGCAGAAGATGAAGTGTGGGCCAATGTGTGGAAAACCATCTCCCCTGTTTGTTTATGCAGATCCATTTGATCTGCTAGATGCACATCTTTCGCTTGGAACTCGAAAGTGGCCCTCTTGTAGTCTGAAATAACCTTGGGATCCGATACCTGTGCTTGGAGGTAGGCCATGTGCATCCTACCCTTTTCAGTGTCAAAGGCTGACAGAAGCCTATGCCGAGATGTAGATGACTGCTTCTGAAACTGGGCATAAGTGCTGCTAGTGAGGGTCTGGTTCTTCTTCTTGATTAATTCATATTTCTCGAAAATGCCCAACTTGGGCCCAGTTTTGCTTGGCGGAGTATCCAGGGGAGAATCTATGGATTTCTTCGGTATTGCTGTTGTGATTACTTTAAGTTGGCTCGAACTGAAAGGTAGAGTGACTGGCTTGACCCCTATGGCAGTTACTGTGGTAGTCGGGACTTCTTTTTCTATTGTCGTCCCTGGCGTTGAAACTGTCTTTGGCCTCTTGGTGTGCATCTTGAACTCCTCTGATGACACCTCTGTTACAGGAGGAGACGACTCCTGTCGGGGCCTCTTCTCCTTAGGGACCTGGGGTGTGGTAGTGGGTGGCACAGTCGTTGAGGGCACCTACTGTTCCACTTCAACTTGTTGTTCCACGTCCATCAAAGTACCAGGCATCCAAACTGTTTGATTTGCAAATTTCTCGATCTCTGGCTTGGACTCATGTGCATATGGGACATTCTTATTTTTCACTCTCATCTCAGAAATGATCCCACATGGATCATAGCGCCAGGTGAAACTTGTAAATAATTTCATATCCTTTAACATTCTGTCTGCTTCCTCCCCTGCACCTCGACTATTGCAGATAAAAGAACCAATTTTCCCCTTGATCCGCAATTGTTGCTTCTTCTTCAGGGAAACAAAGTGAATATCATCGGAATTCATTATCTGCCTAATATATTCTAATGCAAAAATCCTTACAGGTACATATTTTGGCAGCTTATAGGGTGCCAATTCGCACCCATAAACTCGGATCTCAGTGTGATTCTGATACAAGTACCAGTCTCCTGTCTTTGCGTCTTCTGAGAGATGTAGAATTCTCTGGACCTCTTCATTCATTCATGGCTCAGGCCGTTCGCTCAGCATGCTTACCACTGGGTGGTAAAACTGATCAATGAAAGCTTTGAAGTCGTATTCAGTAGAGTTATGCTTCAGGAGAGAAGTCCATGCCGTGACTGGCTGGGGCCTTCCGCCTGCATCCATCTTCTGCATGTAGAAACTGAATTTGTCGGCTTGAAAGTACACGAACATGTACGCCAGTATGGAAGAATATTTGAACATCCCCTCTGTGCCAAAATTCACAAATTGTTCATGAATATCATCGGCCAAGAAGGTGTTGTATTCGAACTACGTGGTGGGCTGTTCATCGTTTGAGAAAATGGACAGAAAACCCAGGATGGGCTCATCTACCCATTGATCAGAATAGTAACCAAGCAGGGCACACAGGGAAGAAATGATGTGATTTCCTTTGGTGGAGAACATGGAAGAAGGGTAAGGGGGATTGGTGGAAGGGAGTGGAGCGGAAGTGGGGAGAAAAAGCTCAAATATCTGATCTCTCTGCGGGAAAGTCATTTTTTGATATAACTCAGTGATGATTTCTAAATTGAATGGGGACGCAGATTCAACACGGGGTATTTGCATCATCTGGCCAATATCTTCAGGGGTGATGAAAAAGAGGACGTCTCCAGATGAATAAACGATGGCTTTCTGGTCGGGGAAATAATGGGCTTGGCATTTGAGGGCGAATTCTGGGAAATGATGAATCTGGGGAGAAAAATACAGGGGCAAATTGGACTCCCAGAGTCCAATTTCGTCGCTCTGGTCCAGGAACACCTCCCGGAGCCATGACTGGAGGTCAGAAAAGTCGAAACTGCAAATAGTATCTGCTATCAATCGATCTTTATCGACCAAGGGAATTTTGTCCAGGTCGACAGGGGGAGGAAGAAACAGATTCTCTTCTCCCTCAACATGTCTTGGCTTTGACACCATTTCAGCAACCATACCTGCAATAACAATACGTTAGTGGGGTCGACTAACTGTGGGTGAAAACAACACTGAAGCAATGGAGGAATAAGAGGTTTCTGGCGCAATGGATGAATAACGAATGAACAGGGAAAACGATAGTTTTATTCAAAAATGGGTCGGTTTGGCGCGGGAGAATGGTCAGCATGACAACGGGTATATTATCCAGTTATTAATGGACAACGGGCCACTTGGGGGTGATATGGCAGATGACTGTGGCCAAAACATACGGAGGAGTGACGTGGAGGATGGTGATTTGAGGTAAAAGTCGCCAAAAGGGGCTGATCGTGAATGGAAAGGGTAAAGGCCTGACAACAGGGACTGACAGCAGTTATGGGATGGGACATGACCCCGGGAACAAGTGGGACAAGTGGACTCAGTGGAGGATGACGTCCGGGTGTGACTGGCCGTCAGATAGCATGTGAGGGATGGGACTTGAGAACCAATAGGCTGACGCCATGAATGACCAGGGGCCCGCCGAAAGGAAATATCTATTCCAGACCCCC
>JZKD02S1647831.1:511150-522376 GCA_000966675.3 Picea glauca | reverse complement strand
TCATAAATGGTTTCTGTATAGAAGTGATTGCCTTGTGTTTTGATTGGGAATAATGGATGCATGCCTATACTTATATATGACCATAATCGGTTTATGTATAGAATGAATAAGTTCATAATACAAGTCCGTTCTCTTGAGAATTGTCCCATCTACTTGACTCGCGCTCTGTATTGGTTTGATTTCCCGAAGGCACCTCCTCCCAGTAAGTTTCCTCGCATTCCAGAGCCGAAGTGAGTTCCTTGAAAAGACTACCGTTATAATAAACCCACGAGTTTACTTTACCCCTGTCACAGAGTTCATGGCCCGACGAATTAGGAAGGATTTTCAGTCAGGTCACCAAGCCTAGGGATAATTACCCAAGAACCCTCTGAAGGATCATGTGATCTGAGTCTGGAAACCTTGTACAAGCAAGAGTAGTTCTCTCGGGTTTCGAAGTCATGGGAGTTCAATGCTCTAAGAGGTTGAATCTCGTGATTCAAGCTCACAAAGGACATCGAGTCCAGTTATCGAAAGAGAATACCCCATCATTTGGTAGATGAATGGTTGGAATCCTTTCAAAAATACCCCAGATCAGTCAAGACCGATGGATCTAGAGGAGGATCACATGTGTTAACACCTCGACCCCTTCAGCCTTCGCAAGTAGCGATGGGATCCAGAACCGTAGATCCAAGGATCTATCGGAACGCTATTGACCATCGATCTTAACCTTTGCATAGGTAGGAGAGTGGACTTGACAAACGTCCTGAAAGTCCTGAAGTATTCAGAACCATCCATCAGCACAGGACACGTGAAAGTCGGGTAACATTTCACTGACTCACGACTTGGAGTGGTCAAAGGGTAGGACTGCACGAACTCACGATTCATGAAATCATGACGTGATCGTGGTCGATTGATCCATGAGTGATCTAGACCATCGGTTTAGTGTGAATAAGTTTCGGCGTTTCGACACCTGGGAAACCAGAGAGCAAGACCCCTCATCTTCGCAAGCCACGAAATCCCAGTACACGAAACCTCGACGCACTCTGTGGATGAGCCCTAGGTCACCGGACAGGGTCTTGTAGTAGGAAGGAGGAGTCCCAAAAGAATCTAGACCATCAGATAAGGGGAGGCTCAATGTCGTTAATCTCATACATAAATTCCCATATCGGGAATTCGAGGATCGGAGTTTCGAAAGGTAAGGAAACTCTCTGCTGTGGAATTTCGTGAATCGTGAAATCCTAAAGAGCGAAAGGAGTAGGACCCAATCCTTGGAGGAGGGTCATAAGGCCCCATAGAGTTGAGGGATAATAGCCATTGGGCCCCAAATAGGTTTCGGGACTCAAAAGGTAGAGTTGCATGGTCAACACAACTCCCGGAATCACGAAGAAAGAAACGCCGAAAGGTGGGTCCCAAGTAACAGTCAGAGGATACGTGCGGTGGAAGTCAAAGGAGTGGTCATAATTCTAGAAACCTTTCGAGTTCCGGGGATTCGAAAGGGAAAGGAGTAACGCTTGCATCACGATTCCACGAATCGTGAAACCCCGAAAATCATTTAGAGGAATAACACCAGGTCATAGGAATCAGTCATATGAAAAGAGACCCAAGGGAGGAGCTAAGGATCGATTAGACTCTTTCAGGTTTTAGCATTTCGAAAGACAGAGAACAGGGGAACGCTTGCATCGCGATTCCCCAAATCAAGAAAGCCAAATGCGCCTTTTTGGTAAGTCCTGTGGTCATAGCCAACGATCACATGGAGTAGGATAAGGGAAGGGATGGTCTACGCTAGGCCCCATAGAAATTCAGGGATTCTGTCCCTCGAAGAAAAGACAAAAAATCTAGGTTGTTGTAGTGGGTATGTGACAGTCGATTATGACCAACTATCATCAATATTGTCAATGATAGTCAATATGGTTGATTTCACTAAACCATGGTTAATATGGTCAACTATAATTGACAAAATTTCATATAGTTAATTGATTTTACAAAACTAGAAAAGGTTAGTTATTACCCATATTTATACTAGGCACAATTTTAGCAAATGGTGGTATAAAGAACAATTCAAATGCTTATTTAATCTACATAAAACTAAACAAAATCAAATATAACCTCGCAATTAAAAGTGACAAAAATGTTTTTTATTCTTTCTTTTCATTGTCTTATGGTAATACTCTATTTCCATCCTTCAAATTCATTTTTTTTTTTTTAATGGATGCTTCCTGTGAACACAAATATATGAACTTGCGAAAGCAAGTCTTTGATGAAATTATTATGATTAAGGTATCTGTTCAATTAGATTTTCCCAATATTTTTATCTAACTCTAACTAATATCACTAATATTAATATAAAATATAAACATATGTAAGATGAGACTTAAATAGGGCATACGCAAGTAGAAAACCTGAAGAGATTTAAGCATTTTGAAAATGGCGGAGGTGGGAAGGATTTTCCAGGAGTTGCAGGTTTAATGGTGGTCAACTTGTACCTTAAATAGGTAATTTTAGAGTTTAGGTTGAGCATTGGTTAAGTTGGAGACACAGATGGACCTTCACAGGCACTACTGTTTTTTTTCATGAGCTACGAGCTCCTACATAGTTATGGAGGGGGATTATTAACTATTTTGGAGATTGTTTAGCTCTTCCTCTACCATTCTCCACCCATGTACTTTTTAGTGGTTAGAATTTTCATTTTTCTTCTGCTACCTCCCCATGGCACATTTAGCGACGTTAAGCATTAATGTTGCAGCATTTTTCTAGCTGGAAAACCCAGAAGAGCCTAGCGTTTATGTCTTCTCATCATTTATTATCTGACCAAACCTCATTTCTATACCTTCTTGATGAGACTACTCTACTGAAAGACATCCACTATAACCCTAAGGTGGCAGGCACAAAAGACTTCTGGAAACTACTATATGGATAGTGAGGTCAGTGCACGCATGGGTGCGATTGACGAGGAGCATTGGGAGAGGGCAGGTTTGTTTGCCTTGGTGGACGAGATTTGTAGAAGTAAAGACAACAGGTGTCATCTTAATGGGAGAGTTAATATTCCACTAACTTTCTCGGCGAATTTACCATTTTTCCCTACCTCCAGCTCTAAGCATTTCCAACTGCTTGGTAGAGTGACAGACTCACAAAACTCTCGGGATATTGTCTCTCTACCTGGTGTGGATTCTGTGGGCTTATCATTTGAGTGTGGATTCAATGTGGCTTTGGACTTCCCACTACAAATTGGATTATGGGTTGTGTAACCTCTACATCTTATGCCATATTGATTAATGGTGAGGCAACAAATTTCTTCCAGAGTAGTAGAGGACTGAGACAGGTTTGTCCATTGTCGCCCCTCCTTTTCATTCTTTTGATGGAAGGACTTAGTCTTTCACTAAAAAAAGGACAAGCAGATGGCGTGTTGTCTGGGATAAAGGTTTCTAGATTAATAAAGGTCCTTCACCTGCTCTTGTGGATGACGTAATAATATTGACAAAAGATTCAGTCACAGAGTGGGTAGAAATTAGTAATATCCTTTGTGTATTCTTTCGTGCATCGGGTTTGATGATAAATGTACAAAAGTCTACCTTCCTCCATTTTGGAGTTCAACGGAAAAAACTAGAAGCCTTAAAAGAATTATATCATTACAATTTTAAAGATCTATTGAAAGGCTTTAGATACTTGGGGTATTTTTTAAGACCAGATAGTTATAAGGAAGAGGACTGGTAGTGGCTCATCGAAAAGTTTGAGAACCGGATAAGCCATTGGTGCAATAGGTGGTTATCCCTGGGGGGTTGGTATGTGTTGATAAAAGAAGTCTTAGAGAGCCAACCAATCAATTGGATGGCCTTAGCTCATATCCCAGTTACAGTTCTAAATAGGATCCGCAAATTGGTTTTTTCCTTCCTTTGGTCAAGAAGAAAGCAAAAGAAAAGCTACCATTTATGCAGCTGGGAGAGAATTTCAAAGCCAAAAATTTATGGAGGGTGGGGTCTGAGAAATATCTACATGTTCTACAGGGATCTGGCGACTAATAGTCTATGGAGATTATTGATGAAGAACGAAATCTGGCATCAGGAGATAAAAGATAATTACTTACCCCATGGATCAGTGACGACTTGGTTAAAATCAACCTCTTCGGTCACGTTCCACGGATCCCAGACTTGGAAAAATATTCTTAATACATTACCTTTGGTTTTACATTGGCTGGCATGGAACCCGAGTTCTGGACACTCCATTTTAATTGGGAAGGATGTAATTCTGGGTATGGGGAAGGACTCCATATTATCAAACGAGCTAGTTTTTTTACTTAATCAAAAAAATGTTTACCTTTTGTATCAAGCGAGGTGCACTCTTCCACAGGGCTCAATTTGCTCGAATTGGTTAGACAGTGCAGATTTGGGGTTGGAGGAAGAATTAGTGGCAGAATGGGAAAATTATAGAAGGAACCTAATTGGATCAGGGATTCAACTCCTTGAAAGACCGGATGAACTAAAGTGGATTGGTGGTGATAATTCAGGGAAACTCTCTATTAAAAATGTGTATAACGTCGTTGCCTCAAAATTGTGGAAATTTAAAATTGGCGGCAGGAGGAAAAAACTATGGAGTTGGGACTGTCCACTAAAGATCAAATTATTTTCCTAGCTTGTGGTTGAAAATAAAATTCTAATGTGGGAAAATATTCAAAAAACAGGTTGGACGGGGCCAAGGATTTGCCATATCTACAAAGGTAAGAGGGAATCTGGTAAACATCTCTTTGTAAAATATCCTTTCATGATTTTAGTGTGGGAAAGAGTTAAACTTGCTCTAAACCCCTCTTTTGGATGTAATGGTCCATCGATGAATGAGTGCTTTGAAAATTGGGCTAAACAAAACTTTACATTCCCAACTCTGCCAACATATATTTGTTGGTTTATTTGGATTTATAGAAACAATACTATCTTTGAGTTAGGGACCCCCTCCATTCAAAAGATAGTTTTCCTAGCTTTAGGAGTTGTGGGCAATCATAGGAAAGAGGAAAAAGATTATCTTCCTAGAATTTCAGCCTTTGAAATTCTTGAAGAGAAAGTCATTGGGTGGTTTGATGGGGCAACACAGTAGAATGGAGATCATAGTGGGGAAGGTGGAGTGATAAATATAAATGATTACATGGATTATAGATGGACTCTAAATTGTGGAAGAGGCACAAATACTAGGGCTGAACTCATGGGAGTTTGGGTCTTGTTATCCCCGATTTCTAGGGATAACTAGGATATCATGTCTCAAGGCCCACAAGTCCTAGACATGGAGTACCGAGAGCATGATTAACCTGAGAATGTCCTTGGAGGGCCCATCCTTTTCTTCTTTCGTCAGATTCATCTTGTCAACAACAGCAACATCCATCACCATTGGCTTGGTCTTGTATCAGAGAAGGCTCTTGCTCCATGAGGTAATTGGTCCAGGTATCATGGTATGTGTCACTTTTGATCATTATAACCTTTGGATATATGCATATGACTCCTTTGATCTCTGACGACTGCTTGGATCTTACATTAACCCACACGACCATGATTGGGGGGATTGACAGGGTGTCCTAGCAAACCTGTACCCATGGGTTTTGGTTTGCCACTGGGGGGATTTTTGAAGAGCCATCCTCCGCTCCCATCATACCACCATTTTTCCATCTTATCTCCCGCTCATATTTCCCATTCCCCTTGTCCGGGCATTAGGATGATCTATTTTTGGGGTTGCACCTTATCTCGTGGGAAGAAGGGGCTAAAGGCTCGGAAGGTAAAAGCAGCTGGTAAAAGATAAAATCCTAGAAATAAAACCTCGAGATGCTTCGCCCAGGGATCCTCGAGAAGGAAATAAAAGGCCTCTCAGCAAGAAACAAGAGGGACCCAAAAAAAATAATAAAATAAGACCTAGTCAAGAGGATAGGGGGTCTCATCACGAGCCAACCTATTATGTTCATGGGTACCTAACATCATGACATTGTCACCATCTGGTTACCACGCCAAGGCAGTGACCTTTGGTTGCATGGCCAAGGGAAAGGGGGTCTCATCACGAGCCAGCCTTATCATCCCTATGAAAGTACTTGTGGGTAACACTGTCAGCTTTGGTCACCACGCCAAGTCAGTGTCCTCTGGTTAGCCCTTGAATAAAACAGAAAAAGAAGAAGGAAAAGAAAATAAAGAAAAGAATAAAGGCAAGAAAGGGCTTGGAAAAATTTGAATCCATGACGGGTACAGCTCGCCTTCTACAAAGGCACCCACACGTAATATCATGCACCCCTGGCTCTCACTCTACGCGTATGTTTGGACATACCTTAGCCACATCACCTCATTTACATGGCTTGGATGAAACCCCTTGGAAACTTTCCTTTCCTTATGGATACTAGCCCATTAGAGTGTCTTGTCCTTTTTCTCAACCTTGTATTGTAGGTTTTTGTAATGTCTTTGATCTATTGAATGATATATCAGGTTTTTTATGCATATATTTGATAATATTAATGATGAAATGTGATTAACATTGCTATGATCCCTGTGACTAATGAGACCATGAAGGGCGTAGGTTTTGATGTACAGGACCATGCCCGATGGACAAGTACCATTTGGACTGGTACACATGGGGAGATGATTAGTTAGGACCTCCATGGGGCTGAAGAGCCCATCAGATGGTTGTTGAGACCCCGTCAGAGGGGCAAAGACAGGACAGTGTTTGACCGAGGTTTTTCACTGGAAAAGAAGAGGACGTTTCACCAGAGGCACTTTGGCAGAGCCTGGCCTAGGGGGGATGACCCCTTTTCAGTGGAACATTGGCCTTGGAAGGCTCAGAGCGTCCCCATCCTTACCATGAGGTCATCTATCTTCATTTCCATTCTTGGAGACAGACTGGGCAGCAGTGGCACGTGTGTCATGTTGGAGAGGCCCCTAGGGGGTCAACGTTTTGCTCCTGGATGCATCATTTGCCCTAAAAGGGGATAGCTCCTCCCTTGAAGGGGATTTTACCTTTATTACGGCTTAGTTAGGGTTTTAATTTGACATTTTAATGTAAAAACAGTATGATTTTGGTTTAAAGCCTTGTCGACTATTTTTTATGACCTAAAATTAATTAAAGGTCATTGATACAATATATATTGAGTTTTATCCTCATTTTGAAATAACACATCACTCACTCATTAGTGAGGTCTGATTTTTGCACCCTACTTGGGTAAATTTGTTGGTTTAGTGAGGCACACTTGTTGAGGAAAGGCTTTTCTTGTCATTTTTAGCATTTCTCTTGAAGGAAGGTTTACAACTAGGGTTTGCATGTTATTTTCTTGGTGATTTGTAAGTATTTTTCTGCAAAACCTATTGATTGAATGGTTGTAATTTAATTTCTTTCATTTATTTATAAATATTGTTGAATCAAAACCCTAGGGGACAAACACACAAGTAGGTCGTTGTCTCATGTCCCCTGATAGAAAAACCTTTTAGCCATTGAAGAAGAAGAAGAGAGCCTAGTCATTGCTACACTCTTTCTTTCTTCTTCCCTTCAACTAGTCGTACCTTTAAAATTCAAGAGGAAGAGGATGTCCCAGGCCTAGGTTATCTACACCTAGGGTTGTTTTTCTTTTAGGGAGCCTTTCCTTTGCAACACTCTCCCTCTTTAAACTCTCTTGTCTTGATTTTACTTGTCTTTGAGCTAGTTGTTTGTCGTGAAGGAGGAGAGAGCATGGGGCCTTGCTTAAGCAACAACAGAGTGAGCCTCTCTCCCCTAGGGTTCTGTCTTTGTGGCCCTGCCATTGCAGCACCTTGAAACCTTTCCCTCTTTTCCTTTGAATCTCATCCCCTTCAACTTGTGCGTCCTTCACCTTTTGACTCCATAACCCTAGGCACTGATCTTTAGCCTCCAACGTTGAAGTGAGAGTGATTGAAACAACTCTCAAACTCTTATAAATTGAAACCCTAACTAACTACTAACCCTGAAAAAGATGACGTCATCTTTGGTTATTCCATATTGACACAGTAAGTTCTCTTTATAAGCAATTGGATGATGGTTTAAATCATTTATTGAATAAGAGATTGATTTGATTCTGTGATTGCTACATCATCTTGGTATTTATTGATGAATTGATATTATTTCATTGTTGTATTAATAAACATTGATCTCATCAATATCTATTGCTTATATATTGATATTAGATAGTTATATGAAGTACTAACCCTTTGAATCATAGCCTGGATGTATTAGTCTGTAGTTGCTTTGTTCCAGGCAGGTGTTCTTCTTTGGGCCTACACTTCATTATTGGTTGTTTAGCCGGGACTATATGTTTTGGTGGTGACCTATGAAGGGGGAACTTTACCTTGACTTTTAAACCTTTGCCTCTTCAAAACTCCAGGTTACCAGGGACGTCTCCCCTAGGCCTAACCTCCCTAAAGAGAAAGAACCTCCCCATCGTGGTGACATTGGGTGGGATAGGTTCCTATTACGCTAGTTTGGCCTTCTACTTCATAGCCATTTGACCTAGCTACAAATTGAATGATAACATTTTGGCACCGTTGTCGGGGAACACTGAGCCAATTCTCCCCAAATGACAAATCTTTTCGGTAAGCCTTGCCTCAGAGACCTTTTCTTACAAGCTTACCTGGCGACTCCACTAGGGTGTTTTTCCCCTTTTCTTTGGTAGTTTCAAGTAAACTATCTGGCGACTCCACAAACTAAAAGGAGATTCAATAATCCTCCTTTATCTTTCAGAAGGAAGCCTCCCTTACACTCTCCTGTTGTCAAATCACTTTTCGGGAAGAGTCTTCCTTTAAGAATCATGTCTAGCTCTCAGACCGCTACAACGAACCCAACCAACAATCAAAGGCAATGGTCATCTACCCTTTTCAAGTCGTTAGATATGTTATCCATACCAGGCTACCCTAGGCAGATGCCACCCAAGTATGAGAAGTGGTTGCCTAAATTCACATGTACTGATGCAATCAGTGCCGAAGATCATATGAGCAGCTTTTGGGCATTCTTTCATCTTCACCCCATCAGTGATGATGCTGAAGATTTGGTCATGAAGTTGTTCTCCACTACTCTCTATGATGCCTCAAGGCACTGGTACTTAAGGCTCCCCGATGGAAGCATCAAGACCATGGATAGACTTGAAGAGGCCTTTCTCAAAATATGGAGTATCAAAGAAGACCCTACTATGCTTCTCACATGATTAAATAGCCTTGCTAAGTATGAAAATGAGTCCATTTGGGAGTTTCACACCAGATTCGAGACATTGCTACAAAGAATTCCCGCAAGCCATCACCCGAAAGACGACTACCTTGTCCATATTTACACCAGATCTTTCAATGGACAACTAGGGTATATTCTTAGAGACAAAAACCCCTAGTCCATTCAAGAAGCCCAAGAGCTCGCTACCAAGATAGAAGGGAACCTCCCTTCATCTAAAATTGAGCCTTTTTCTAACCAAAGGGGGAGAATAGACACTAAGCAGAAAATAGTACACAATGTTGAGCCTACTACAAATCTATGTACCAGTATCAGCAACCTACAAGAATCCATGGATGGCATCATAAAGAATCAAGAGGAAATGATGAGCAGGATTGTCAGACTTGAAAAGTCTCATATCCAAGCACCCAGGGCCCCGTACAAAGGACAATTCTAGAAAGGAATCCAATTTTACAAACCGAAGAGTGAGCTTGAAGTTCCAAATACCTTGGACCCTACAAATGTTGTTGATGAAAATACCTGGTGCCTGGAGTGCAGTGAAGCACATTGGAAGCATGAATGTCCTTATAACGCTGGCCATCAACAAGTCAACAACATGGATTGTTTCATGGAGTTTCCTCAGATAAATATCACAGATATAGAACATTAGGAAGTCGTGAAGGAAGCAGCCAGAGAAGCAAGGATGGCGGTAATAAACAACCTGGATCAGGAATCACGAGAAAAGCTAAAGAAACAAGAATTTCAGGTATACAGAAGAAAGAACTCGAAACAACCTATTGTTGATCAGGAAAAGCCCCCACCCCTAGAGATACTTCTTCCCAAGACATCCGAGGCTGGTAAGGTTGACCTAAATTTTGACTTCGAAGGGGTGTTATCAAAGATGCATGTAAATGTCCCCCTGAGAGAAGCAATCAAGATCCCATCCATCAAGGAACACTTTGATACTTTCTTTTCTGGATCAGATGAACCTATGGACCCCCCTATTATGTTGCAAGCTGACCATTTCAGGGTCCAATATGGTGAAAACCCTCCTTTCTTCATGACTTTGAAAATGAACGACAAAAATCTCAACAATTGCATGCTAGATATAGGTGTTGGTGCCAACATGATGTCGCTTAAAGTCATGCAACAAGTGGGTTTGAAGGTCAAATGGCCTTACATGAATGTATGTGGTTTCGAATCTAAAGCAATACCCACACATGGGGTGGTTGAAAATGTTGAAGTGCGCCTGAAGGAGTATCCAGAGAAGACAGTCCACATTGACATTGTGGTGGTTGATGTCCCAGATGTGTGGGGAATGTTATTATCTAGGAAGTTTGGTGCAATGTTAGGTGGCTCCATTGAGATGGACCTCACATTTTTGCGATTACCTTTGAAAAATGGAACGGTGGGACGTCTACTCAATGTGCCAATAACTGGGGACCATGTGCAAGATATTATTCATCCCGTCAATAATGACAAAGCACAGAACGAGATGATATAGACTCTTCAAAAGTATTCTCCAGAAGACATGCACTTTGTAATAGAGGAGGACTTTGATCAAATTGAATGGCCCAAGAAAGAAGAGTACCAACAACTCCTAGATGAATTCAAGAATAAAGAAATTGGGACGGTAAAGATATTAAAGAAACATGAAGATGACGTACAGATCCACCCATCTCAACAAGAAGTTTTTACAGCAGAAGCCCACCCACCTCCCTCAATACAATACACCGGGGTTGTTCAAGGAACAACCAAATACAAAGTCAGAAAGTATGAAGAGGGAGATATGGTATGGATGTGGGATACCTAGAAAGGAGAGCCAACAAATGTAAAGGGAAGCACACAATCATGGCTCAGACCCTTCAAAGTTGGAATGGAATCAGTTGATAACTCATACTACCTATCCACTTTAGAAGGAAGAAGGTGCCCATTACCTATCAGCAAGCAGCTCCTTAAACCCCACCAAGGTGGGGGGACCTAACTTCACAAGTAAGTACAGGTAAGTAGGCATTCTTCGTGTATTATACCATTTGCATTTCATGTTAGATTGTTTTCACATTTTCATATTGATTGTTTTATTTCAGTTTA
>JZKD02S1647831.1:415210-434810 GCA_000966675.3 Picea glauca | reverse complement strand
TGATAAGGAAGTTTTTGCTGGGTTTTCTTCCCCTAGAGGGTTTCCCAGGATAAATATTGTGTCTCTTGTGAATGTGTATTTCTCAGTGATCTTGTTCTTATTATGCTCTTATCTAATGAAATGCAAAGAACTATAATAATGGCATAAACATTAACAAAAACCACCTCAATTGCTCTCACATCGACAATTCATTAGAAGATAAAATAAAAAGAGACAAAATAAGAATATAAAAACACACTTAAAATAACAACTATATCCTAATATAGAAAATATACAAACATGATATATTTAAACTTAATGATTATATTTAAACTTCATGATTGTATACATGTAACAATATACCCAACATACAACCAACACTATTTTGAATAATTAAACTTTGGATAACGCAAACATTTGATAGCTAAATTCATAATATTCCATCTAAGGAAGGGTAGTTAGAGTTCATAAATTATTTAACATGATGGCGATAAATACTTTTCACATTAAAGTCGATGAACTCAACAATGGGATGGAATAGGTTTTTCCACTACTTGACCACTTTCTGTGGTTAGTTTTGACTTTATACATATGAACTAGTTATTAATAACATGTGGTTAATATGGAAAAAAACAAATTAGTATTATGTCCTAATCTTTCGTTGATGTTGAGAAGAACAAATAAATCGCTTTGAATAATCCCACCTAAGGTTGTACCCTTTCTTTCCATCATCATCTTTATAGTGCCATGCAAGTTGCCCACTTTTTCCAACTTTATTAACTAATTATTGTTCACAGATGGACCAAACAAGGAAGAGTCCTCCCATACCATTATTATTGCACCAATGGTTGGATTTTATGTTATTATCATGGTTGGCATTGAATATATGAGGTAATATTTGCATTGAATATATGAGGTAATATTTAAAAAGGATTAAATATAAAATTGGCTAAGTATGGAAAGCAACAGTGGTCAGTTGGATTTGTCGTGTGATTATATAGATGGATATAAAGATATGTCAATCCACCAATGCTGGAACCCACGACTATAGAAACACGACTAAGTATATAACTAAAAATCCATAATACACGGGAAGAAGAAAAGGGAAAAGGGACTAAGGAGTCTGCGGTGGAATTGTAGATCACGAAAATTTTGAGTACAAGATGTGAACCCGATAGTCAATTTGTGTATTTCGGAGGGTCGGATGCCAACTGTTTCGTACCATTGTGTTCAGTGGTCACTAGTAAGAGCACAACCAATCTATATTACGAATGAGAGGAAGTTACTGGGGATACTTTGAAACATTTGTGAACCGTGGTAGAACGAAGCTTGGTGCCAACCCGAAACAGTATCTAAGAGTTGGACATTTCGTGAACCCAACAACAGTAGGATCCAAACCAGGCTGACAAGGTCTCTACAAAAGACGCAAGGCCCCAACGTTCAAATTGTATCGCTTTGAACATTTGAATGCATAATCTGTAACACAGAAGAGCAGACGATGTCAGAATCCGGTAGTCAATTTGTATATTGCGGAAGGTGTGATGCCAACTGTTTCGTACCTCTGTGTCCAGTTGTCACTACTAAGAGCTAATTTAGTATTGAAAATAATGTTCTTAGATACTGTTAGATAGTTGATAGGGATTATGATCCGTAAACAATGGCAATCTTCACCCCGCCAACCCTGGAGTCTGTGTGTCAATTTGTATATCGCGAAACTGCGAGTGCTGTTTGGAGGACTCAGAACAATAGAAGTGCAATGTTGAGTCAGCCAGCTCACAGGTCCGCTTGTCAATTTTTATATCGTGGAATTCTTGGTGCTATTTGTAGGGCACGAAATAATGGAGGCCCAATTTTGAGCCCACCCGCCCAAGAACCCGCGATAAAAAAAGTGGTTAGGTATGGAATGCGCAATCCGTACATGCTCTATAAAATATCATGTCCATACTTTATAGTCCCATAATGCACTGGAAGAAAAAAAGGGCAAAAGGACGAAGGAGTTCGCAGTGGAATTGTAGATCACAGAAATTTTGAGTGGAAGATGTATATCATGGAACAACAAGCAGCAGAGTTTGAAAGCGCCAACCCGACAACCATGGACATAAAATTCACTAAGTATGAAAAGGAACAACGAGCATTCCAATTCGCCTACGAGGATATAGATGGAGATCAAGATATGTCAACATGCCAATGTTGGAACCCGTGATCATAGAAAGACGACTAAGTATATAACTAGAAAACGATAATACACGGGAACAAGACAAGGAAAAAATAACTAAGTATCTCGCAGAAAAACATCTAATGTTTGCTTAGTAATGCAAATCCTTTCAAACCAGGGACTAATAATAATTCATTCAACCAATATATCTTTGCAAATGAAAATAATTCTCAAAATTCAACATAAAATAATAATTCTCTTAAAAAAAAATCAATAATTTTCAAAAAAATATAAACATTTTGAAATAAATAATATATACATATATATGATTCAATGATTTTTTCTTAAAATGATTTTATTGATTTTGTTTTCACTTTATAAACTTATGATTTCATATCAACTTTTTATATCATTTATTAACATAAATTTATATGTTTACTTTGCTTTAACATTTAATATTTATAACTGAGATATTAATTCTTTCATAATAAAGTGATATTGATTTCTTTCATCAACTTTTTATATCATTTATTAACATAAATTTATATGTTTACTTTGCTTTAACATTTAATATTTATAACTGAGATATGAAATTTTGTCATAGTAAAGTGATATTGATTTCTTTCAACTTGGCAAATATTAGAAGGCAAACCTTATGCACTAGACAAAAATCCCATCATGAGTTTGTATAGATTCTATGAAAGTATGAGAAATATGCCGGGAACCATGAAATTTTGGAATAATGACGATGGGAACCAACGTGGGATGGTTTTCACTTTTGTTGTCATGATTTCATCCTTGTTCTTCATAGTTTCAGGGACTTTGTATAAGCTCATAATATGGTTTTTGTCTAGTGTTTAAGGTTTGCAATATTTGAGGAGCAAAGCTAAAGACAAGTAGAGGTCATGTTTTCATATGGAAAAGAAATGATGGAGTAAGAGAACTATGACGAATAGAAAACCATGCTTATTTATTTTCCATGATCATGGCTCTAGAATTGGAATCACCCTTTATTAGTGTTCACACATTGTACAAACATTTTAAAAAAGAGATATCATAAGCACATATAAATTTAAATATTTGAAATCATTTGTCTTAACCTACACGTGTGTGCATACATACACATACATATTAAAAACCAAGATTTCGAGCATAAATAAACATAGATGTTTCAAAAATTGAACCATATATTGACGACGACGATGATGATGATGATGATAATGATTAATGTCCATTGAGACCGAATTGGTCTATCGGGCCTTAATAGGGTAAGGGATTACTTGCAATTCTTTAGAATTTTGTTTTTGTGGTTAAGAAAAGTTTTCCAAGATCAACATAGTTTTGTTGAGTTAAAATGTTAGGAAGCTTGGTAGTGTGACAAATATTTTGAAATTGAGATCTAATCTAGGTATAGGTTGGACAATCTAAGAAAAAGTGTTTTTCATCTTCAACCTTCTTAGTGTCACAAATGTGACCCACTCTTTCATCCCATGGTGTTTTAGGAATTGACCAACACCAAATTACAAACATGGATAAATATAATTATATGGCCCTAAAATAACTTGGAATTTATCCATTGAGAATACAATTGCATTGATAGGATAGTGCAACACTCTTACATAGACAATATAATGCTAGTATAACAATAGAAATGACATCAACATATCACACCAATATTCACCAATATTCGTTATGTCAATCCAAATCAACAACAAGCTCTCCTCTTTTACAACAATCTCTGATACCAACTGAAGAAATTGAATACACAATATTAGGATAAGAAAAATGGTAAAAAAGGACTCAAGCCATAATCTTACACATTGCATTCATTGTGATGATACAATATATAATACATACATAAAACCACCTTAATTTCTCTCACATCGACAACTCATCAAAAGATAAGATAAGAAGAGACAAAATAAGAATATAAAAACACACTTAAAATAACAACTATATCCTAATATATGAAATATACAAACATGGTATATTTAAACTTAATGATTATATTAAAACTTCATGATTGTATACATGTAACAATATACCCAACAGTCCCGTGAGACAGCTCAAACGGCAACAAGCGCACCTTTCTCCAAGTGTTGGGAGGAGGTCTTGTGATCAAGCCTTGCTGAGTCTCCGGGATGAATATTGTAATGCTGCTATGTAAAAACATTGTATACTGTTGTATATAATAGAGAAACTTTCCCGTGGAAAAAAAACAATATACCCAACATACAACCAACACTATTTTCAATAATTAAACTTTGGATAACGCAAACATTTAATAGCTAAATTCCTAATATTCCCTCTTAGGAAGGGTAGTTAGACTTCATAAATTATTTAACATGATGGCGATAAATACTTTTCACATTAAAGTCGATGAACTCAACAATGGGATGGAACCGACTACACAGGTTTTTCCGCTACTTGACCACTTTCCGTGGTTAGTTTTGACTTTATACACATGAACTAGTTATTAATAACATGTGGTTAATATGGAAAAAACAAATTAGTATTATGTCCTAATCTTTCGTTGATGTTGAGAAGAACAAATAAATCGCTTTGAATAATGCCACCTAAGGTTGTACCCTTTCTTTCCATCATCATCTTTATAGTGCCATGAAATGAAAGTTGCCCACTTTTTCCATCATGATCTTTATAGTGCCATGAAAGTTGCCCACTTTTTCCAACTTTATTAACTAATTATTGTTCACGGATGGACCAAACAAGGAAGAGTCCTCCCATACCATTATTATTGGACCAATGGTTGGATTTTATGTTATTATCATGGTTGGCATTGAATATATGAGGTAATATTTAAAAAGGATTAAATATAAAATTGAGTTGTGGTCACATGAACATAGGGTATGGGTTGAACTAAGTCCTTTAGAGATAGAGGGTATGGGTTGACATAAGTCCTTAAGAGATAGAGGTTGACATAAGTCTTTAAGAGATAGAGGTTGACATAAGTCTTTAAGAGATAGAGGTTCACATGTTCGGTAGGTAAGGGAAGTAAAGCATTAACATCATAAGATTAAGGATTAAGTCAGTGGACACCAGTTTTCATCTTCAAAGTTGATTAATCATTAATTAATTATTATAATTATTATATTTTTTATTAGATTATTGAAAATATAATGTTATTAGAAGTTTTTATTAAGATTTAAGTTTCATTTTTTTTTTCACATAAAATTTTACATTATCTTTATAAAAATATAATCTATTCTTATAACAAACATTACATCAAAAGTTCTTTTAGTTTTCATGGGCTAATTCAAAAAACATAGCTACACAGAATTTTCCAAATTCTTTACAATAATATCGTCTTCTCTTGAAGGTCCAAAAAGAGCAATTACCAAAAATGAAAATGTCTTTCATACATAGCTAAATACTGAAGCTACTGATACCTCTAAATTTTAATTTGGAAACATAAAATATATACTCCCCCTGTAGGCTACTAAAACATCTTTAAAAAAAGAGTAGGGCCATCATGGCCTCCTTCCCATTGATTGTAAGCTATGTTCCCTGGATGTTTTATTAGAGTTTGTTTTGATAAGTTGTCCACCTCTTGATTCTCTTCTCTATAAATATGTGCAAAGGATATGTTCCTGAAGTATTTGAGAAGTTCATTAATCCTATCCTTCCAACAGTCTAAATTAACAACATGTAGTGCTCCTTTACTATTGAGCCAATCAATGACTATTTTTGAGTCCCTTAGAACATGAAAATATGAAATTGAAAGCCTAGAAGCCAGGATTAGAGAGGCCCAAACTCCCATGAGTTCAGCCCTAGTATTTGTGCCTCTTCCACAATTTAGAGTCCATCTATAATACATGTAAGCATTGATCTTTATCACTCCACCTGCCCCACTATGATCTCCATTCTACTGTGTTGCCCCATCAAACCACCCAATGACTTTATCTTCAAGAATTTCAAAGGCTGAAATTCTAGGAAGATAATCTTTTTCCTTTTTCCTGTGATTGCCCACAACTCCTAAAGCTAGGAAAACTATTTTTTGAATGGAGGGGGTCCCTGACTCAAAGATAGTCTTGTTTCTATAAAGCCAAATAAACCAACAAATATAGGTTGGTAGAGTTGGGAAAGTAAAGTTTTGTTTAGTCCAATTTTCAAAGCACTCGTTCATCGATGGACCATTACATCCAAAAGAGAGGTTTAGAGCAAGCTTAACTCTTTCCCACATTGAAATCATGAAATGACAGTTTACAAAGAGATGTTTACCAGATTCCCTCTTACTTTTGCAGAGATGGAAAATCCTTGGCCCCATCCAGCCTCTTTTTTGAAGATTTTCCCACGTTAGAATTTTATTTTCAACCACAAGCCAGGAAAATAATTTGATCTTTAGTGCACAGTCCCAACTCCACAGTTTTTTCCTCCAGCCACCAATTTTAAATTTCCACAGTTTTGAGGCAACGACGTTATACACATTTTTGACAGAGAGTTGCCCTGAATTATCACCACCAGTCCACTTTAATTCATACGGTCTTTCAAGGAGCTAAATACCTGATCCAATTAGGTTCCTTATATAATTTCCCCATTATGTCGCTAATTCTCCCTCCAACCCCAAATCTGCAATGTCTAACCAATTCAAGCAAATCGATCCCTCTGGAAGAGTGCGCCTTGCTTGATACAAAAGGTAAACATTTTTTTGATTAAGTAAAAAAACTAGCTCGTTTGATAATATGGAGTCCTTCCCCATACCCATAATTACATCCTTCCCACTTAAAATGGAGTGTCCATAACCCAGGTTCCATGCCAGCCAATGTAAAACCAAAGGTAATGTATTAAGAATATTTTTCCAAGTCTGGGATCCGTGGAACGTGACCGAAGAGGTTGATTTTAACCAAGTCGTCATCGATCCATGAGGTAAGTAATTATCTTTTATCACCTGATGCCAAATGTCGTTCTTCATCAATACTCTCCATAGATTATTAGTCACCAGAGCCCTATAGAACATGCAGATATTTCTCAGACCCCACCCTCCATAAATTTTTGGCTTTGAAATTCTCTCCCAGCTGCATAAATGGTAGCTTTTATTTTGCTTGCTTCCTGACCAAAGGAAAGAAAAAACCAATTTACGGATCCTATTTAGAACTGTAATTGGGATATGAGTTAAGGCCATCCAATAGACTGGTTGGCTCTCTAAGACTATTTTTATCAACACATACCGACCCTCCAAGGATAACCACCTATTGCACCAATGGCTTATCCGATTCTCAAACTTTTCGATGAGCCACTACCGGTCCTCTGCCTTATAACTATCTGGTTTTAAAAAATACCCCAAGTATCTAAAGCCTTTCGATAGATCTTTAAAATTGTAATGATATAATTCTTTTAAGGCTTCTAGTGTTTCTTGTTGAACTCCAAAATGGAGGAAGGCAAACTTTTGTACATTTGTCATCAAACCCGACGCACGAAAGAATACACAAAGGATATTACTGATTTCTACCCACTCTGTGACTGAATCTTTTGTCAATATCATTACGTCATCCACAAAGAGCAGGTGAAGGACCTTTATTAATCTAGAAACCTTTATCCCAGACAACACTCCATCTGCTTGTCCTTTTTTTAGCGAAAGACTAAGTCCTTCCATCAGAAGAATGAAAAGGAGGGGCGACAATGGACAACCCTGTCTCAGTCCTCTACTGCTCTAGAAGAATTTTGTTGCCTCACCATTAATCAATATGGCATAAGATGTAGAGGTTACACAACCCATAATCCAATTTGTAGAGGTAAGTCCAAAACCACATTGAAGAAGTATTAACTGTAAATAATCCCAGTTTGTGCGATCATGGGATTTTTTTAGATCTAGCTTCAGAATAATTTCTTGGAGTTTTTTTTCTTTTATACTGTGCAAACACTCCTGTGTTGTGCCAATGGCATCTAAAATCTATCTTCCCTTAAGAAATCCTAGTTGTTCCTTAGACAATGAGTGGGAGATAATAGGCTTGATTCTCCTAGCTATAACTTTTGCAATGATCTTGTAACATAAGTTGCACAGAGAAATTGGGTGGAAATCGATAAAGGTGTTGGGACTATTTACTTTTGGGATCAATGCTAAGAAATTTGAATTGATCATTCTAATTACCTTGCCTCTTAGCCTTGTTTCCTTCACAACATTAAGCAATTCCTACCCAACCAACTCAAAGAAATGTAAAAAACATTCAACAGTCCAACCATCCGGCCCTGGACTTTTGTCCTTTGAAAAGCCTTTTAGAACCTCTAGAATTTCCTCACTGGTACACGAATTTTCAAGATCTATCACTTCTTCCTCCCTAACAATGCTAGGAAACAACCTTACTGTAGCTATCTTCTCCCCAATGTAATTATGTCCTGTATCCTGATAGAATGATTTAAAAAAGTTTGTCGCTTCATCCTTTATGGCCTCCTGGCCTGTATGAATCTGTCCCACTTCATCCTTTATCTCCCAGATGTGCTTTTTATTTCTTCTGTAGCTTACAAAATTATGGAAGAATTTTGTATTCTTATCTCCACTTTTTATCCATATAGCCCTACTCTTTTGTCGCCATCTCTCTTCTTCATCCAACAACATTTTTTTAAGCTTAACCTCTAGTAACATCAAATGAATTCAAAATAAACACTATGTAAACCTTGAGTCTTCTTATTATAGAGTTCAGTTAATGTTTCTTCAATCTTATCCAGGTCTAATTGATCCTGTAAACATTTTTCCTTAGACCAGGACTTAACTCGAGTTTTTAGAAATGTAAGTCTCTCTACTAATTTCCTTTGAGCTCCCAAAACTTGTTGTAACTGTAAATCGTTCCACACTTCACGAACCATAGTGGCAAAAGATTCTTCACACAATCAGGCTAGGTTTAGCTTGAAAGGATGTGCGACCGTCGACATTCCAGATCCCAGTTGAAGAAGTGTTGGTGCATGATCAGAAATACAGGGATACTCCACCCATGTTCTGTATCTCAACGATGATGATATAAGATCCTCTGCCACATAGATTTTCTCTATCCTTTTAACAATTCCATCAACTCCAGACCCATCATCACGCCAGGTAGGAACCACCTCGACAGGGACAACGTCTTCTAGATTATTTTTTATAAAAATTTCCTTAAAAAAGGTCGCCAAAGAGTCTACCAAGGTTGTCGCACCCCAAACCTCCTCTGAATTTGTCATGAAATTCATATCCCATGCCATAATCAAATCACCATGAGCTAACAAGCCCCTATCATCCACTTTTTCCCAGAAAATATTACGATGATCTGTGCCAAGCTGCATATCCACGCTTCCTTTTATCCGCTAAGCTGGAACCTGACAAAAAAATACCACCACAGCTTAGGACATGCACTAAATCAAAGAATTTTGGATCCCAAGACACCAGGATACCACTTGAATTCCCCACAGAACTAACTGCACAAATCATCCACTCAGGTCTGAGAGTGTACATAAAGTTTCTTTCCTTTTCCGCAGCCACTGAAGTTTCTTGTAGGAAAATTATATTAGGAGTTGTTTTAGAGATAAGTCTTCGTAGGGAGGCCACTTTTAGGGGTCATCGTACCCCTTTGATATTGAGAGTGAGGAGGATCATGATTTATCCCTTGCAATTTATTTCATGCCTCTAAGCGCCCCCTGATCAATGTTAGAAGAAAGTTGGATTGCAGAAAAATAATTGTTGGTCCCCGCCTTTTTGTAGGCACTCCTAGTTTTGATAGGAGATAATTCAAAACCCAAACCCCATGACCACGTAGGATCATTCCCTATAACATCCCCATCACCCAAAGGATCCCTATAAGCTCCACTAGATTCATCTCTAACCACAACATCCTTCCCCAAGTAGGTCAGAATCAAGGTGGGGCTTAAAGTCTCTCTAAAAGTAGCTACCAGAGCCGAAATCATCCTATCTAAAGAGTGGTCACTAGAGACAGATTCTCCATAACCCAGGACAATGTTAGAGTCTTCTACAGTCATAGTCTCAGGAAGTACAGGGGAGCTCAACTCTTGGGTTGTTACAGTCCCAAATAAGGGCACAATTCGAACTTCTACCAAGTCTGAAATCTCTGAGGCAGATTCCAAAACCTTACCCTTATCAACCTATGACGATTGTAACAGATCCGAAAGGAATATACTATCTAAATGGTCTCTCTCCCATTCAGATAACGAAAAATACAACAAAGGACATAAATTTTTTAGCTTACCAATAAAAGTGGGGTCCAAAGGTTCTGGACTATTCATTGCCCTCATACCAGGGAAATCCCCCTACTCTTGTGCATCCATCATCATGGTGTAACTGTCAAAAGGAAAATCCTCCGATGAGTCCTCCTCAACCAAAGCCTCGTAAATATGAGTACATTCCTTTCAAAGGTGTCCAATTCACCTACAGAGCGAGCAATGAAAAGGTATGCCCAAGTAGTCCAATCTATGTACAAGCAGGTAACCCCTCCACTCTATTTCAAGTGTTTCCAAAAGACCTGCGTGGATTTCCACCTCCACGGGCACCTTTGTCATTCTCTTGTCTATATACTATAGTGCTTGTTCATCAACCTTGATAAAATGACCTAAAGAATTACCAATAGCCTCCAAGGCTTTGGCATTCCACAACTGTAGGGGTAGACCTAGAAGAAGGACCCAACGGTGGCGAAAGTTGAAATGCTCCGATGTTGGATCAAATCTGATACGCCACCTCTTCAATATCATACTCCCACCCTCATAGCCCCAAAACCTTTCTATAATTCTCATAGAGTCTTCCAAGCTCTTAAACATAAAGCCGAACCACCCTCTCGGCAGAGTCAGTAACTCAAGGGAATAACCCAACAATGGTTCCTAGTTGTTGTGCATCCACTCCGTAAGGGGGAGTTTTCAACATGACCGATAAGCCAACCTCCCCACCAATGCATAGAGTGCTAGATTGCATGCCTCTTCAAGGCCGATGTTCATTCCCATAACCATTCTATGTTTTGTTCGCTTTGGCCTCCACACCCGCGTCAGGCGCTTATGGATTCTCCACTTTCCTTTGGAACGTCCCCCCTATAACTCTATTGCCTATGCGTCAGATGGAATTTTTGAGACTACAGTCTTGTGTCAACCAAACTGGACTCCCTCTACCTGCTCTCCACACTCAAATGATAAACCCACACAATCCACACCAGGTAGAGAGACAGTATCCCGAGAGTTTTGTGAGTCTGTCACTCTACCAGGCAGTTGGAAATGCTTAGATATAGAGGTAGGGGGAAATGGTAACTTCGCCAAGAAAGAAAGTGGAATATTAACTCTCCCATTAAGATGACACCTGTTGTCTTTACTTCTAAAAATCTCGTCCACCAAGGCAAACAAACCTGCCCTCTCCCAATGCTCCTCGTCAGTCGCACCCATGAGTGCGCTGACCTCACTATCCATATAGTAGTTTCCAGAAGTCTTTTGTGCCTACCACCTTAGGGTTATAGTAGATGTCTTTCAGTAGAAGAAGTCTCATCAGGAAGGTATAGAAATGAGGTTCGATCAGATAATAAATGATGAGAAGACAAAAATGCCAGGCTCTTCTGGGTCTGCCAACTAGAAAAACGATGCAGCATTAATGCTTAACGTCGCTAAATATGCCATGGGGAGGTAGCAGAAGAAAAAAAACGAAAATTCTAACCACTAAAAAGTACATGGGTGGAGAATGGTAGAGGAAGAGATAAACAATCTCCAAAATAGTTAAGAATCCCCCTCCATATCTGCGCAGGATCTCGTAGCTCATGAAAAAAACAGTAGTGCCTATGAAGGTCCATCTATGTCTCCAACTTAACCAATGCTCAACCTAAACTCTAGAATTACCTATTTAAGGTACAGGTCGACCACCATTAAACCTGCAACTCCTGGAAAATCCTTCCCACCTTCGCCATTTTCAAAATGCTTAAATCTCTTCAGGTTTTCTACTTGCGTACGCCCTATTTAAGTCTCATCTTACATATGTTTATATTTTATATTAATATTAGTGATATTAGTTAGAGTTAGATAAAAATATTGGGAAAATCTAATTGAATAGATACCTTAATCATAATAATTTCATCAAAGACTTGCTTTCGCAAGTTCATATATTTGTGTTCACAGGAAGCATCCATTAAAAAAAAAAACTTGAATTTGAAGGATGGAAATAGAGTATTACCATAAGACAATGAAAAGAAAGAATAAAAAACATTTTTGTCACTTTTAATTGCGAGGCTATATTTGATTTTGTTTAGTTCTATGTAGATTAAATAAGCATTTGAATTGTTCTTTATACCACCATTTTCTAAAATTGCGCCTCTTATAAATATGGGTACTAACTAACCTTTTCTAGTTTTGTAAAATCAATTAACTATATGAAATTTCATCGATTATAGTTGACCATATTAACCATGGTTCAGTGCAATCGACCATATTGACTATCATTGACAATATTGATGATAGTTGGTCATAATCGACCATATAAACCATATTTCTAATGTGCGTAGTATTGCCATCATTGGCCAATGGAGCACTAAAACCAAAGTTTTTCTTATTTACGCATCAAATTTGGTAACAACGATAGGATTTGGCTTTTGATGGTACCCAACAAAATGCTAGTGTAGTCTAAATGTATAATTCTTCAAATGATGAAGCAAGTCACTGAAGATGAGTGTATTTGTTTCCCTACATCTTCATAAACTCCCTATATGGATGGATATTTTATGATATTTTCTCTTGTTTTCTTAAATCGTATTAAGGAGGAAGTTACAAAGGTTTTGAAAAAAATTACAACCCTAGAAAAAGTAAAGGGGGATAAAATTTTCCTTTTTATCTTTAATTCCAAAGGAAATAAATCCAACAAACCTCAAAATCATAGGAAACAAAATCAAAATGTTTTGGGGTAAGTTATTCTTAGATAAGGGGGATTTGTTTCATACAAGTTCATTCAAGAAAATATCATCATTATGGACTAGGGATATATTCACTTAAGCAAACAATACTATAGGCAAGGTATGGTGATCAAGTTAGCCTTAAGGGTTAGTTGAATCTATTGGTGTCATTGTTTATGTGATGTTGTCAATAATCAAGTATGTTGTGTAAGTCTATGGTTTGATTCATATGGAGTTAGGCACATTAAATTTACATCACCCCCTTCACATTGGGTACCATCCTCAAAATGAGGGAAAGTGCCTAATATATATATATATATATATATATATATATATATATATATATATATATAATGCATTTGAAAAAGTGAATCACCTCTTTATTTTTAATATTTCTTCAAAATGTAAATTTAAAAATTAAATTAAAATTTATATTTATAATTCATAAATCACATATTAATAAATACAAAATTTAAATAATTTTTTAAATATTAATCAATACAAAATTTAAATAATTTTCCAAATCATTGAGATGGATTGGATTGTAATGTGTTATAATATAACACATTACAATGTAATGTGTTATATTATAATATAACACATTACATTGTAATGTGTTATATTACCACCTCTTTCTTTTATTTATAATTATGATTAATTCATTAAGTATGAAAATAGAATCATAAAAGAGGCATGAACCTCTTATAAGGATTTAAATTTTGTAAATATATAAGAATATTATCATTTACAAATTGATATAATTTTCCAAATCATTGAGATGAATTGGATTATCACTTCTTCCTTTTATTTATAATTATGACTAATTAAGTATGAAAATAGAATCATAAAAGAGGCATGAACCTCTTATAAGGATTTAAATTTTGAAATATATAAGAATATTATCACTTACAAATTGATGATGACATCATTTTGTTAGGTTAGGAAGAAGAGATAAATTTTGTAAATATCTAACAATATTGTCACTTACAAATTAATGATGTCATCATTTTGTTATGAAGAAGAGTAATATCATTTTGTTAGGAAAAAGAGTAATTGAGAATATTAATAATTCTTAATTTTATATCTCATTACCTCCTCCTCGAGAGCAAAAGTTAATTATAGAAAAATCAAAATGTATGGAATCAATGTAGAACATAATACAGGTAAGATATCCAAAAATATTTTGGCTGGTATTTTTTATAAGTGATTTGAGAAATAGTTATTTACTTGAAAATTGTAATAATTTTCAAAATATTTAAATTTTTAATATTTTTATTGTTGAAAAATTAAAAGAAATATATAATAATTAAATTTATATGAAAAAATGGTTTAAATATAATTAATTTTTTATTTTTTTTATTATATAATTTTTTAATTTTTTTATTTTATTATTTTTTATAATTTTTTTTTTTTTGTATTTTTATTATAATTAATTTTTTATTTTCTTTTATTATAGTTTTTTTTTTTTATATCAAATAAAAGAAAAACCGTTAAAATTTTTTGATGAAAAAGAAAAAGTAATAATAAATAAATAAATATTTATTATGATATGAAAAATATTTGATCTTCCCTTTTCCATTAAGAAATTAAGATAACAAATCCTTTATTATCGAACATAATTATGAAAGCTAATTCGCATGATATGAGTAATTGACAAAGTGATATGGTAAATTGAAATAATTTAAAAAATATTTTACAATAATATATATAAAAAAAGAATTTTATAAAAAAATCCTAAAATGAAATTTGTAAATCCTAAAATGAAATATAATGTGTGGAGATTTGTAAATATGTAGAGCCTTTTGTCTTTAAAAACAACAACAGGAAGATATATCCTTTATTTAGACAATCAAATCATTGCATGTAATTACATTAAACCATGAAAAAATAACATCATGAGAAATGATGACCTAAAAATCAAGTCATCCCATTTTATAAGTGTTGCTTCGAGAGTAAAGGTACTCATTTTTTTAAAGAAGTATTTCTTGATTAGAGAAATGATTACAAGGTTTATTGGGCATGTTGGGTTTCTATTTCTAGTAAATATTTTTATTTTATTTTTTTTATTTTGAAAAAAAAAATCATTATTATTTTATAGATTTAGTTTTTCAAATTTAAATTGTAAAGACTTTTTTAGTATAACTTTTTCATAAAACATTATTGAGTAGAAAAAATGTTATTATCTAACTTTTAGGTAATTTTTAATTGACACCTTATTTTTTTAACAAAATTTATCGTCCTTTATATTCAGCACAAACTTTTTCTTAAGACTCGTCTTTCATGGTAAACTTTTACTTACAGAAATTTTGCTTCAAAAAGAATCTCTAATTCCTCTAAATGCTAAATGTCTTTTTTTTTTTAAGAAATGAATAATCTTCCTTTCTTTTATTCCTAAAATTTCCTTTTATTTTGGTTGTATGGAATTTTTCCCAAATATTCATTTGAATTCCAAACTTTCTGATTAGTCCTAGTTGTTTCAAAATTAGTAAAACGGTTATCTAATTCTTCTAAGTGTCTTTAAAAATAAAATAAATAATCTTCCATTCGTTTATTCTTAAAATTTCTTTTTATTGTGGTTGTATGAAATTTTTCCTTTTAAAAAAAATCATTTGATTTCCAAACATTCTTATTAGTCCTAGTTGTTTCAAAATTAGTAAAAGGGTTATCATAGAGATATAAAAGTTAAAACATTAATTAAATACCTTTCATTTTATATTTTTTATTTTCTAAGGTTATATTATGTAAAATATAAATTAATATAAATAATTAAATATTCAATAAAAATATATATAAATATTGAATAGTTAAAAAATTGATGGTATAAATTTTAATTTTAAAATCAATTAAATGAAAAAATGTTAAAAAAAATAAAAAAATCAATACAAGATACTTTGTAAGATGGATCAAATTGAAAAAGATCAAAGTCTATATGAGAATCAACTATCTTATATTATGGATTTTTAAGGGAAACTATTGTACAATGATTAATGATTATAAGAGAAAAGCTATATTCTCTTCTTTAATGGAATAATAAAGGGCAATGTGAGCCTTTTGGATTTAGGAGTATTAGTTTGATTTAAGAGGAAAGATGATATGCAAATATTTATGGGATATTGATAATTAAACAAACAATATAGAAAATAATTAGTATCATTCACGAGAAGATACTAAGAAATATGCAAGCAAAAATAATCTCATGTGTTTTGGGATCTTTGTCATCAAATATCTAGTTTTAGGCAGTTATGCCACCTGAAAAAGTTGCACTCGCCCAAATATCATAGAAATACATTTAAATCAATATAAAATAACATAATGATGCTTCCTATCATACCATTTCTCATTCGATGTCCACACCATTGACTACCTAATATCACACTTCTCTAGCTATCCCATAGCTCATTCAACATGTAGGTTAGTTTACATCACAAACGCCTGCATAACCACAAAATAATTGACATGTGATTTCCATTCTACTCATTGATGAACCATGTAAATCAATTAATTTATCTTACACAAGGTACTAATTGCATTTACAACATATCATTAAAACCAATATCCATGTACCAAATCCTTAAATTAGAGCTTGCATGCTAGAAGTAAATCACATAACATCCCTCATTAATAACATAACAATAATTATTCATAGTGTTCACATTTACATAAGTCTATATGTCCATAAACTGAAGTGTCAATGTTTAATAGTGTTCCATAGATAATAAGCAAAGAAATACAATTAGGCAAAAATGTAAATTTAGTTTCCTAGGTCAAAATGGTGTGTTGCACATTTAAGAAAACCCATGCATGATGTGAAGACAACCTACCGTATGCAGAGAACCTAAGGTGGGCACACTTCAACTTCATACAGAAGTCCCAAAATTGCAAAATAGGGTGCCAACATGCTTTCAATTATTTTTCATACCATGCAATATTAAATTATTATGATAATTATTATAAACCTTTTCTTTTATTAGGTTGGTGAAAGTAAGACATTGTTATAAATCTTCATTAGGATTTAAGTCTCACTTAAGACACTCTCATGTTTGTTGTACACCAATTCTTGTGACATTGTGATATTAGTTGAGGATAAGTACAAATCTTTGAAGAATTTAGCCAAATATATATCCTTAATCACGTCAAATCTACCAAAGATTTGTTTCACAAGTCCACTTAGGTGTGCTAATGTTGACAAGAAGTATTTGTGGAAAAAAGAAACATCAATTTAAAGAGGGAAATAAAGTATTATTTTAAAACAATGAAATGAAGTAAGGGAAAACATTTTTGTGACTTTCAATTGTGAGGTTATATTTGATTTTTTTAGTTCCATGTAGACAAAATAAACCTTTAAATTATTCATTATATTGTCATTTGCTTAAACTATGCTTAATATACATGTGGAAGATAACTAATATTTTTTAGTTTTGTAGATTTAATCAACTATATTAACCTTGATTGATCATATTTTCCATGGTTCACTTTAGTTTACCATGGTTGACCATGTTGATAATGGTTGATCATAGTTGACCATATTTATCTTGATTTTCTATATTTGTAATGTGCTCGACACTGCCACCCTTCGTCAATGGGGCATTAAGATAAAAAAAAAAAAAATTGCTTATTTGCAATTAGATTTGGAAACAATGATAGGATTTGGCTTTTGATAGTACCCAACAATGTGTTAGTGCAATATAAATGTGGAATATCAAATGATGAATCAAGTCACTAAAGATGAGGTAAAAGAGGGTAGTTTCCCCAACTCAATAAAACCCCAAGTTTGATGGATTTTCTCTAATATTTTATCTTTTTTTTCTCGACACACATTAAATAGGAACTTACAAAATTTGTGGAAAAAATTAGAACCCAAGGAAAAGTAAAGGGGGATAAACACTTCCTTTTTGTTTTTGATTCCAAATGAAACAAATCCAACAAACCTCTCTCAAAATTTAAGTCAATCTTTTTTTTTGTAATGTGGCATATAAGGTATGGACCAAAATCATAACAAATAAAATCAAACTTCTTTTAGGCAAACTAACCTTAGAAGATAAGGGGGGCACACAATTTAAGTCAATCTCTTTTTTGTAATGTGGCATATAAGGTATGGACCAAAATCATAACAAATAAAATCAAACTGCTTTTAGGCAAGCTAACGTTAGAAGATAAGGGGGGCATTATTTCAAACAAATCCATTCAATAAAATATCATCATTATAGTCCAAGAATATATTCACTTAAAAGCAAGTTAAGATGAGATCCAAGGTACGACGATCAAACTAGACATGAAAAATGCATTTGATGAGGTATGATGATTAAACTAGAAATGAAAAATGCATTTGATGAGGTGAATCACCTCTCTATCTTCAATGTTATTTTAAATCTTAAATTTAAGGATGCATTCACAAATTGGATCAAAGTATGTATTAATGATGAGCAGGTTGCATTGCTTGTTAATGCAAGACCCACATTCTTTTTCAAAGCATTGAGAGGGATTCAATAAGGCTACCTCGGTCCCGTTTTTACAATCCTTTCCTCTTTTTATTTATATTTATGGTTAAGTCATTTGACATGTAATTAGAATGAGAAAAGATATATAGATCCCTTACAAGGATTTAATTTTTTTTAAGAGTTTAAGAATATTTTCCACTCACACATTGATGATGTTGGGAGAAAGATCAACTACCATGAAAAATTGATTTTAAAAATCTTAGTTTTAAATATTAATACCTTGAGAGAAAAATCTAATTATAGAAAATCCAAAATGTATGGAATTAATGTAGAATACTATAATATAACTAGGATATCCAAAATTCTTGATGTTTGTTATACTTGAATTGGGAAGTTATTACTTACTTGGGAGTTCCAATCATTTTCAAAACATTTGCAATAAAAGAATGGTCTCCTACTCTTTAAAAATTCAAGAAAAAGAACATAATGTCTAAATCTGCATAAAAGAATGGTCTCCTACTCTTTAAAAATTGAAGAAAATGAACATAGTATCTAAATTTACATAAAAAAAAATGGTTCAAATACAATTAACTATTGATTCTCTTCCATTATATAAGTTTAGAGTGTTCTTGACTTTTTTTTTTTTTAATGAAATGAGAAAATGATTATAAATCTCTTACAAAGAAATTGACAAATAATAATAGAAAAATAATCAATCTTGTGGAATGAGATTAGATTGAATCTTCCTAATTTTAATTAAAATTTTATAATACATTAAAAAAATAATTCAATTTTTTTTTAAAGAATAAGTTTGTAAACATATAAATCTATTGAAAAAGGTATTTTTTTATTATTAATAATTATTGGAGTACATAACATGTAATGGGAATATAACATCATGTAATGTCCCGGGACAATCAATTTATTGCATCCTATAAGAGAGTGTACCCTTGAGAGTAAAGGTATTCGTTTTCCTGTATATATTTTTTCTTAGAGAAATGATGAAAAGGCTTTGGCTTCTCCAAAAATGTTTTTATTATTAATAATGATTCTTCTTAGAAACAAGGTAATGGAGAGTACATTGCATGTAATGGGAACATAACATCATGTAATGTTACACTATTGGGACAATAAACTCATTGCATCTTAGAAGAGAGTGTATCGTTGAGTATATATATATA
>JZKD02S1647831.1:400125-411517 GCA_000966675.3 Picea glauca | reverse complement strand
TGATGTTCTCTTGATATGTGATAACTTGTCTATGTTCGACATTGAAATTCCATAATGGTTATGATATTATTAGTTGGTAGGTTTGATTAATTTTGTATGGTTCTGCTATGGACATTATTTAAAGAAGAGGAGATGAACATGTAGTTAGACACAAGTTCATTTTTAAAGTGGTTTTCCATGCACAAATTTTGCATACCTCATATTTTAGGTCTTCATGCTTGTGGAGATGATACCAAGAGTAATCTCATTAGGATAGAAGCTGTGACAACATGTTTCGTTGGTTAAAAGTTTGAAGGATCTGTTAGACGTGTATGAACTTAATGTCAGTTCATTCACCATATTGGGTCTTTTTATCTCTTAGACACTCTTGAAAGAAAAAACCCAACTTTTAGTGCGAGGGAAAGCCTAAGGAAACTATTAAGTGGGTTACTAGCTGACACCTATATGACTTACTCCTCCTTTGGGCTTGGAATGACTATTAGTTCTTGATATTCATATTGTATTTTTTTTTTAAATACCTACACAAAGGTGGCAATTGTGACATCTTTCACTCTCTTCCCATCACTATTGCCACATCCAAGACATCTCTTTTTCCACCTCCAAGATTGTCGCTCCCATAGCAACCACATCGAAGCTAATACCTCATCCCATCGGTCTTGCCACCTTCAGAACGTCTCTCTTGCCACCTCTGAAACGTCTCTCTTGCCACCTTTGAAACGTCTCTCTTGCCATGTTTGCAACGTCGGTCTTGCCACGTTTGAAACGTCGGTCTTGCCACGTTTGAAACGTCTCACTTGCCACATTTTCAATGTCGGTCTTGCCACGTTTGAAACGTCGGTCTTGCCACGTTTGAAACGTTTCACTTGCCACGTTTGAAACGTCGGTCTTGCCACGTTTGAAACGTCTCACTTGCCACGTTTGAAACGTCGGTCTTGCCACGTTTGACACGTCGGTATTGCCACGTTTGAAATGTCGTCCGAAAAACGACATCATGTGAAACGACGTTTGAGGGGGTCTGAGGTTTGTCGGTCTTCCGACAATAGAAAGTGGCAATTGCGTCGAATGCGCCATCGGAATTTGACCCAAATGCAGTAGTGCGATATCTCTCCTCTTGTTGGTTCTGCAAGATCCCCTTGCAATCTCTTCAATACTGTGTTTTATTCCTCCACAACTATTCACTTTAGTTTCCCAAGGCTTCTCATGCTCTTTCATCTTCGAAATTTCATTTTGTTCTTTCCTCAACGACTCTTCTCTTGATGTGCATCCTTCCAGCTTCATCCTATCAACATGCTCCCTTCAACACGTCTACAAATGTTTCTGTAACACCTTTCCCTCTATAGCATAACCATCCACACACTTGTCCATTCTATAGCAATGCTACCAGCTGCCCCACTACTGCAACTCTGCAACATTATTCCGATTTGTAGTAATGTTGTCACTCCCTGCAGTGCAGCCATTCACATCCTACAACAACTGATCACCGTTGTAACAACTCTGTCACGTCTCCGTAACTGTCTTTTCCGTGTCATCCCTAGGATGACCGAGATGCTCCTACATCAGACTCCCCAGGTTTTAAGCAAGCATGCCCTCATGCTTATGAGCTAAATCATCCACATTTACATTTATCTAATGCAAATCTCCAATGTTTCACTTCCAACTCTACAATCTTCATCTTATATACACTTCAATCTACAAAACATCTTCCTCTGTTGCACATTCTTTCTTTCAATTCATTGTTGCACTTCGTTGCACATCAATCTACAACAACACAACAATACTCTCGTCATGGAGAGCTAGAATTTTTCATCTTATTCCTGTTGCAACTCAACTTTCTGCAACAACTCAACCTTTGGTACTGTTGCCTTCTTTGTCTCTCTTTCTTTGTTACAACAAGCACTAGTCAGGTGCTTTTCAGTCATGCATCACTTGGACAATTGGATCTGAGTCATGTCCCATCCAGGACATCACACTGCCCTTTTTTCATGCAGTGTACAAAGTTCCTTTAGTGCAGCCATCCACTCATGCTCGAAGCCACACAACATGGAGTCACATGCTCCCATGTTACACCTCCCTTGACTCAATCCACAATCACACACAGATTGCCTCAGTCGACGATTATATCAATATATATACATTCTTTAAAATTACCAGAGACATATCTCAAGAGTCTTCATTTTCACACGACACCTTCACGCTCGATCCTTAGCAACCTTCACTCTTCTACCATTCTTATACATCATGTATTCTTCCTAAAGAGATTTAAAATCTTCTCCTTTCTCTGTAAGCAACATGTTCATCAGCTTCCCCCTCTTCTGGACTGTAGGTTATCCATCTTCAAATCAATAGTTTCATTCATGCTTCATCTTCACAACATCATCTTCTACTAAGAAATTTTCTTAAAGACATCTTCATCATCTGCAACCTCCTTAACCTGCTCATCTTCACAGAGAATCCTCGTAGGGATTTCGTAGTCCTCAACTAGACTATACTTCACATGCCCTTTTTTCGGGACTGCCTCCTATTATTCTTCCTTCAACAACACAAGCTGAAACCACACTCTCACAAGTCTTCTTGCATTGTAGTTTCTTCCATCCCAAAACTGAACCATACTCTGATATCTTCTCACATCCTTTCACCCCAGATCTAAACCATGCTTTGATACCACTTGATGCAGCGAGAAAACCTCCCCCTGCCATTACTATACGTTCGTAGTGGTATATTTCTTCTCTGTGCGTAATTGGAATCACAGTTGCGATACTGCTTCTTCCTCATTGCTACATTTTCCTTCCTTTCAATCTGATCGTGCCACAACCCCTAGGTTGTACCTCTGTTATCTCATATACATGTTGTTCCCTTGTAGCACTAGCAAATATATGCTACAGAACCACAAGTCAATACTAACCAGTCTACTGCATGTTCACTTGCTGCAACTCGCCTTCTATTGTAACTCGCCTTCTGTTGCAACTAGTCTTCTGCTCCAACTCATCGTCTGTTGTAACTCGCCTTCTATCGTGAGAAATCTTTTGCTGCAACTCAACCATCCTCACGTTGCAACTTACATCTTGTTGTAGCACCCATCCTTTTACAGTCTCATGTTGCAATATCTCTCCTATTACAGTCCCTTGTTGCAACACATATCCAATTACATGTCCTCAATTGTAATGCACCCATGCTGCAACTCGCCTATGTTGCAACACATATCAGTTGTGACACACATCTTCTATAACATGCTTCCTATTGTATCCTCACTACTGCAACACATTATTTTCGACATGCCTGTTGTTGCAACACGCCCAAGCTACAAGACATTTATACCTGCGGCTTCTCCTGCCATATGCCTACTGCTGTAACACACATCTCTTTGTTGCAATGTGTCCCTTGTTACAATGCACCTCTATCGTGACAAATCTTTTGTTGCAATCCTCCTCTTGTTACAACACACCTATGCCACAATACATATATTGTTGCAAAATGTCTACACCTATTGCTGCAACACATCTTTTGTTACAACATGCTTCATGTTATAGCCTCCCGCTGCAACACGCTTATGCTGCAACACATCTTCTGGTACTACGTGCTTTTGTTACAACCACAACATTCCTACAATCATGCAATTACATTCGCCTTTCAACATATTGCGCTACACAGTCACCTTAGCTACATAGAGCCATCGATCCACTATACAGTCTCTCTTAGACCCACACTCACCTGTGGCAGATCACAAATTCCAACACGACCTTCCACAGACTCGTGCCACCTGCACAACAATATCATAACAAGATTGTTCTTGTCTGATATAAGCATCACTCACAGGTATATAATTATCTAGGAAAGGAATGTAAATTCATCAAACATGCAACAACACAACAATGTAACATCGTATAAGATTCCACTCACACATACACACGGAAATGTTAAATTTGTAAATCATCAACTCTTTTATTCATCACATCGGTTACAATACAATGACTCAATGGCCAAGTCTGAGCTTACAATCTTCGTTGGGTTGCTAGGCTAGAGGCCATGATAACCTCAACCACTTCTCCCTCTCTATCTCATGAGATATCTCCTCTTGTTGGTTCTGCAAGATCCCCTTGTAATCTCTTCAATGTTGTGTTTTATTCCTCCACAACTATTCGCTTCAGTTTCCCAAGGATTCTCACACCCTTTCATCTTCCGACTTCTGTTTCATTATTTCCTCAATGACTCTTCTCTTGTTGCATGCCCTTCCAGCTTCATCCTAGCAACACGCTCCCTTCAACACGTCTACAACTATTTATGTAACAACTTTCCCTCTATAGCATTATCATCCACACACTTGTCCATTTTATAGCAATGCTACCAGTTGCCCCACTGTTGCAACTCTGCAACATTATTATGATCTGTACTAATGTTGTCACTCCTTGCAATGCAACCATTCACATCCTGCAACAACCAATCATCGTTGTAACAACTCGGTCACGTCCCCATAATTGTCTTCGTCGTGTCATCCCCAGGATGACCAAGATGCTCTTGCGTCACTTAGCCTACACATGTGCGCGCGCACGCGCACACACACACACATTAAAAACCAAGATTCCAAGCATAAATATATTTAGATGTTTCAAAAAATCAAACCATTGATAAATATAATTATATGGCCCTAAAACAACATAAAATTTATAAAGATACAATCATGTTGGCAAGGCATTGCAACAATAGAATGTTATTGTAACAATACAGGTAACATCAACATATCACACCAATATTATACCTAATTTATACATATGTATATATATATATATATATAGTAAGTAAGAAAACAATATATTACCTTCTATAAAACAATGAGTTTAAACAAACAACCTTTTGGAGCTTGGGTTGCCATGAAAGGAAACCAACTTAGCTCCATCACAATTCAGAGTATAAACAACGTCGTGGGGTCAAAATATATAACAACATAAAATCTGAGGGGATGTAGTCTTTAAGACAAAGTGTTAACATCAAACCTTCATTGCTACTTAAGGCCAACGCTATAGAGCTAGAAGAAAAAACTATCTAGAGAACAAAAACCACTCCTAGACTGTATGTGAAACCTGTCCATCCTAAGAAGAAACCTTGCTACTCAACAACAGAGGAATTGAACATGAACCTTGCTACTCAACAACAGAGGAATTGACATGTTCAAGTAAATTGCATCTTGGGCAGACAAGTCTGACGCAGGCCTCTGCTGAATTGGGCGAGCATTCAAAACCACTAACAGTGAGATTCTTTGGTCTAATTGTTCCATTATGTATTTCAAATCTGCCACTTCAGTGTGAACACTGAAACTCGAAGAGAAGCTGCATATGTTCTTCCTTTGAACAAAAGTTGCTCTGGGAGTTGACGTGGCTCCAATTCTCCATCAAAGAGTTAAGGAGACTAGAGGGTGGGCCTCCGGTCTCTATGCCTTCCAAATCAACCGGAGTGGTGTGCTGTGACCAGTTTATCAACATCGATGGGGGGGCTTGCTGAGCAACATCACCAATTGACTAGACTTTAGCCTCATCGGACACGTAACAATATACCCGACATACAACCAACACTATTTTCAATAATTAGACTTTAGATAACGCAAATATTTAATAGCTAAATTCCTAATACTCCCTGTGATAAAGGGTAGTTAGGGTTCATAAATTCTTTAACATGATGGCGATAAATACTTTTCACATTAAAGTCGATTAACTCAACAACGGCCATTGTTGAGTTAATCGACTCTAACGTGAAAAGTATTTATCGCCGTCATGTTAAAGAATTTGTGAAACCTAATTATTTATGCTCATAATCTTGGTTTTTAACATATGTGTGTGCATGTGCTTATATGCAAGTTAAGAATGGGCGATTCTAATTGTTTAGGTTTATATATATGGAATCACTGTTTGTTTTTTTAATGTTTGTGTGATGTGTAAACATTAATTAGGTGTGACTCTGATTATGGAGTCATGATCATGGAAAATAAAAGAACATTATTTTCTGTGTCATTTTTAGTTTTTTTATTTTATTATTTCTTTTACATATGGCATCACGACCTCCACCTTTTCCAGCTTTGTCTCTTTCAAATATTGCAAACTTTAAACATCAAACAAAAACTACTCATTATAAACTTTACACTTTGCCCAAAACTATAAGAGACAAGGATGGAATCATGACAACAAAGAAAATCTAGAGGCAAGAATGGAAACATGACAACAAAGGAAACCCATTATAAGCTTGTACACTTTGCCCATCAAATATTGCAAACTTTAAACATCAAACAAAAACTACTCATTATAAACTTTACACTTTGCCCAAAACTATAAGAGACAAGGATGGAATCATGACAACAAAGAAAATCTAGAGGCAAGAATGGAATCATGACAACAAAGGAAACCCATTATAAGCTTGTACACTTTACCCAAAAATTATAAGAAGCAAGGATGGAATCATGACAACAAAGGTGGGAACCATCCCATGATGGTTTTGTGGTAGTTCCCCATGATGGTTTTGTGGTAGTTCCCACCTTTGTTGTCATTATTTCATGAAAATTTCATGGTTCTATCCATGTCTCCCATACTTTCAGATAATCTCTACAAATTCATGATGTTATTTTTGTCTAGTGCATAAGGTAATCTCTACAAATTCATGATGTTATTTTTGTCTAGTGCATAAGGTTTGCCTTTTAATATTTGCTAAGTTGAAAAAAACTAGTGTCACTTTATGATGCCGCAAAATTAATATCTCTACTATGAATGTTAAAAGAAAATAAACACATAATTTTATTATTGTAAGTTTATAAATGATATAAAAAGTTGATATGAAAACATAAGTTCATACTTTCAGATAATTTCTACAAATTCATGATGTTATTTTTGTCTAGTGCATAAGGTAATCTTTACAAATTCATGATGTTATTTTTGTCTAGTGCATAAGGTTTGCTTTTTAATATTTGCTAAGTTGAAAGAAACTAGTGTCACTTTATGATGCCGTAAAATTAATATCTCTACTATAAATGTTAAAAGAAAATATGGTAAGTTTATATATGATATAAAAAGTTGATATGAAAACATAAGTTTATAAAGAGAAAACAAAATCAATGGAAAGCATTTTGAAAATAATATCATAAAATCATCTATAATATTTTATTTATTTCAAAATATTTATCATTTTCAAATGTTTTTAAAAAGAATTATTCATTTTATTTGCAAATTACACATTTAAATTCTTTTTTAAAAAACTTTTGTAATTAGAAGTTTATTACGAAACTATTAAGAAGAAGAAGTTTAAAAAGTTTATATGAAATATAAAAAATGGAAGATGAAGAAGAAGTTTAAAAAGCTTATACTAAATATAAAAAATAAGATGAATTTTGATTCAAAAATAAAAAGAAGGAATAAAAAAATTATTTCAAAATTAGATAATAACTTTTCTATATAAAAATTAATTTAAAAATAAAATGAATTTTTTTATAAAAAAGTCAAAATATTTTTATCATTTCCTCCCCAAAAAAATATATACAAGAGAAAGAACATTTTTATTCTCAATCCTATATTTTATTATGTCTCTGTCATAGCAACAACATTATGTTTTGGGTGATTTCAATTATTTTACTCCATGCTTAGTCATATATTAAATTGTATATTATTTTATTATCTTAGTTGTAGTGCATTGCTTTATGTCTCATCTCCTTTATGACCCTGGACAGTGCTAAGAAGGCATGTGTTGTTGCATGGGCGATGAAATGGCTTCAAGCCAACCATGCTCTCATCAATGTGGCATCCCCCTCACCATATCCAAGAAGTGCCTTTTATCAGATTGACAGGGTTCAACCTCCACTAGATGCCTTCTATGTTGTTTGCAATAAGATATTATGCTTGTTGATTAAGAGAAATAATAGTTCAATCTGCCAACTCCCATTGTTTATTTTTGTTATAAATCTATCTTTTTGATTTTATAATCGCATGTTCTGGCGACTTTATCTTTGTCTAAATAGGTACGATATATGCAGAGAAATTTGGCAAGAAGATGTCGGAGACATGGCCATTTCTCCAAGCGGAAGTCAAGGCTCGACATTACCCAAATAAAAAGTCATTATTTGGAAACTCTACCAGAGATATGGGAAACCGAAGTTGCAAAGAGCTCCAAAAATTACTGAAAGCAATAATGAATAGGATATGACAACAATGGCCATTACTCCAGGGGGGACTTAAAAAGATATTAACTGAGAAACTTTACCAGAGATATCGGAAACAGAAGCTGCAAAAAGCTCCAAAAATGTTGTGCGTTGAAGAGGAGCAGGTGCAACTATTGAAACTGTTGTCACAATTTCTTTGGAGCTTTTGCCTATTCTTTGTATTCTCTCAACATATGTTTTTTAATAATCAATTACAACATCTATCTCAAAACCTTTGTATTTGGTAGGGACATTACCACATGTAACTTGTTATAGGATGCAATGAGTTTATTATAAAATGCGATGAGTTGATTTTCCCAATAGAGGAACATTACATGACAGTTATGTTTCCATAACTTAATGTACTTTCTATTTATGGGTCCCTAAAATGACTAATTATTAAATATTATTTGAATGGATTTACATGTTTACAAACTTTTTATTGGGTTTTGTGTATTTTTTTTTTTTTTTTAAATATTTTTTAAATCATTTTAGTTCATTATATTGTTTTACTAATATCTAATAAAATTTTAACTTTCACAATTATATTCGATAATAAGGAATTTATTATTCTCAATATCCTAAGCTAGATAATAAGGAATCTATTATTCTCAATATCCAATTGAAATTGGAATATTCAATCTATCTCATTTCACAATAAAGATTATTCCCATTACTATTTTTCCCTATTTAAGAATAATCATTTTCTCATTTTATTTTAAAAAAATTAGGAGACGAGCACTCAAAACTTATATAATAGAAAAAGATCAATAATTAATTGTATTCAAACCATTTTCCTTTGTGGATTTAGACATTATGTTATTTTTCTTGAATTTTTTTAAGAGTAGGAGACCATTCTTTTATTACAAGTGGTCTATCTCATTCCACAATAAAGATTATCTTCCCATTACAATTTTTCCCTATCTAAGAATAATCATTTTCTCATTTCATTTTAAAAAAATTAAGAGACGAGAACTCTAAACTTATACAATGAAAAATAATCAATCATTAATTGTATTCGAACCATTTTCCTATGCAGATTTAGACATTATGTTATTTTTCTTGAATAATTTTAAGAGTAGGAGACCATTCTTTTATTACAAGTGATCTATCTCACAAAATAAAGATTATCTTCTCATTACTATTTTTTCCCTATCTCAAGATAATCATTTTATCATTTTATTTTAAAAAAATTAGAAAACGAGCACTCTAAAATTATACAAAGAAAAGAATCAATAAATAATTATATTCAAGCCATTTTCCTACATTAGGAAAAGAATCAATAAATAATTATATTCAAGCCATTTTCCTACATTAGGAAAAGAATCAATAAATAATTATATTCAAACCATTTTCCTACATTATGTTCTTTTTCTTGAATTTTGTTAAAAGTAAGAGACCATTTTTTTATTACAAGTGTTTTTAAAATTATTGAAATTCCCACATAGGCAATGGCTTTCAATTATAATAAATATCAAGAGAATTTTGAATATTCTAGTTATATTATCATATTCTACATTAATTCCATGCATTTTGGATTTTCTATAGCTAGATTTTCCTCTCAAAGTATTGAGATTTAAAACTAAAATTTTCAAAATCTGTTTGCAAAAGTAGTTAATTTTTCTCCCAACAAAATTTATCATGATTAACCTGTAAGTGGGAAATATTCTTAAACTATTGAAAAAATTACATCATTATAAGGGATGCATAACTCTTTTCTCATTCTAATTACATGTCAAATGAGTTACTCATAATTATAAATAAAAAGAAGAAATGAATGTAAAAATGGGACTGGGGTAGCATTATTGCTTCACATAGAACTTTTGGACAACAAACGGGTGGGGGCGGGCATATAGAAGAGAAGACAGCCAGGCTTCAATCACACTTCTTTAGGAATCTTAGTTTACCAACTGCTTTCTTACTCTGCCTATCGAACCTTTACTTACGTCATGCTATCCCACCTGGTTTACCAGACTTACCGCTTTCACCCACTTAGGAGATGGAGTTGAATCCCTCATCATTATGAATACTTTGATCCAATTTATGAATACATCCTTAAATTTAAACTTTGAAAGAACATTGAAGATAAAGAGGAATTTATGAATACATCCTTAAATTTAAACTTTGAAAGAACATTGAAGATAAAGAGGCGATTCACCCCATCAAATACATTTTTCATCTCTAGCTTGATCACCATACTTGGTATCTCTTCTTGTTTACTTAAGTGAATATATATTTTCCATCTCCAGCTTGATCACCATACCTAGTCTCTCTTCTTGCTTGCTTAAGTGAATATATATTCCTGAACTATAATGATAATATTTTCTTGAATGAACTTGTTTGAAACAATGCCCTCCTTATCTTTTAAGATTAGCTAGCCTAAAAGTAGTTTCATTTTGTTTGATATGATTTTGGTGCATACCTTATATGCCACATTGCATAAAGAGATTGACTTAAATTTTAAGAGGTTGGTTGGATTTGTTTCATTTGCAATCAGAAACAAAAAGGAAATGGTTATACCCTTTTATTTTTCCTTGGGTTCTAATTTTTTCCACAACCTTTGTAAGCTCATTTTTAATGCGTGTTGAGAAAACAAGATAAAATATTAGAGGAAATCCATCAAGCTTGGGGTTTTATTGAGAAGTAGGGAAAAATACCCTTTTACCTAATCTATAGTGACTTGATTCATCATTTGAAATTCCACGTTATATTGCATTAACATATTTTGGGTGTCATCTAAAGCCAAATCCTATCATTGTTGCCAAATCTAATTGTAAATAAGAAAAAAATTGATCTCAATGACCCATTGGAAAAGGGTGGCAATGTTGAGCACATAACAAATATGGAAAGTCATGGTAAATATGGTCAACCATGATACACCATGATCAACATGGTTAACCATGGTGTAACGTACCCATCCCCCAACTAAGTAATATCACATGCAGAATAAACATTAAACATAATATTTTCTACATCTTAATTTCTTGTAGCTTACCAGTGTTGATAAAAAACAATGATCACCTAAATTTCCCACTCTTAAAATAATAATAAAAATTACATATCAAAAGAAGGAAATTTTGAAATATTATCAGTTCATAGCATATCCTTCAGTCTCAACTTCGTCACGTATTTTACGTATTAAAAATCCAAGTCCGTGTGCTCAAGATATCCAGGTTTTGTTCAATCGCCCAAAGAATGCTTTTCCATGTGCAACACAATTAATTT
>JZKD02S1647831.1:360619-375008 GCA_000966675.3 Picea glauca | reverse complement strand
GTAGAGGAAGGAGAGAGCTCTTGGAAGGAACCCTGTAGCTGCCACAGAACCCGGAGACTTCCGGTCCGGTCTGTTCCTGTAACCCAAGGTAAGGGAGACTGGCAGCCGAAGGACTTTCCAGGCGACAGAGAAGGTGCACTCTCATGGGGTGGAACATGCATGTGGGGAATGAGGGTCTATGGGCAGTGAGCATGGGAGATTCCTGGGAGAGCATTCTTCCTGTTTGTTGTGTGTGACTGAATTCCCTGTAACCTCAGCCTGAGTCTGGAATCCTTGCCCTGGGGTGGAGCTCAGTCCCAGCTCGGGGGTGACCCACTGTTGAGTTGAGGAGCAGTGCGGTCTACAGCTGGGAGGTTCATGGAAGGACTGCATTTGGTTGGTGGATTTCTCCACTGTCACAATATAAGTGTTTAATTATATTCTTACCACATTTTATCATGACTGTGCTAGATCTGTTATCATGTTTTCCGCTGTGTAAATGAATTACTGATTGTCTAATTATAACAGTAACTATATTTTATTCCGAGAATTAAAATGTATCTCTTTGCTGTTAAGCATGTGATTATACAATTCTGTATGTTTTATGTAAAAGTACATGTACAGATTGGTTAGCGAGAGGTTTGAAAGCCTCGGTAGTGAAAAGTGACACTACACAAAGGAGTGGTAAAGGTTGTCTTCTCTCTATCTTCTCGCAAGACAAAGATCTGATTATAGACAGAAAATCCATCAATCATGGACATCCTAGATGCACCTGTCACCCTCTGTGATATGTGCTCCATCTTGGGCAAGGGGTAATTATCCTTTTTAGAGCTTCTGTTCAGATTCCGTAAATTGACACAAAGTCTGATTTCTCCATTCTTTTTTCTCACTGGGACCAAGTTGGCCACCCATTCAGAATACCTCAAAAGAATAATAATTTTAGCATCTAAAAGATTGTTTACCTCTTTTTCCATTACAGGCAACAACACAGGATTTATTTGTCTCAACTTTTTCCTGAATGGTTTGGTCTCTTCCTTCAATGGGATCTTATGCTCTATGATGCTTGTGTCGTAAGTTCTGAGATATTCATAAGTCCAAGAAAACTCTTTTAACGACTCAGTATATTCATCCTTATATTCCCTTGACAAGCTGCTTGACAAATTGACATATTTTGGATCCTTTTCTGTAGCCACATTGCACTCAGTTACATCAACATCATCAGTTGAACCTTTGATCTTCACTGCCACATCATTCCTGTCAATTAATCTTTCCAAAGGAACTAGTCCTTTTGGAATGTGATTGCTAGGCAACTGAACAATATGATGACTAGAATTTTTTTTTAGAAAAACATTAGCATGAGGATTATTTTCAGAGTCATGATCTTGATCAATGTGTAATGAAGAAAACTCATCAACAGTCTCAAGGAATATTTTGATCTCAAGATCATCTTCAAACACCTTCCAATGCTTAACATTGTCTGGTATAGAGGGTTTGTATTTTTCTTCTACATCATACTTGAGTTTAGGTGGCAAGGGGGCTCTGAAATTGCTTTTTGATACAACCAAAGAATCAACCATGATATTCTCTTCTCTTGTAATAAATGAAATATTGAAATCTAAGAAAAAAATGTTAACTAGGTCCCACACTTCATTTCAATAAGATCTAAGCCCGGGGTTCTTAGTTTTATAAAGATTTTTTATCTGATGGACAATCAATTCAGCATCCCCAAATATTGATAGCTCTTCAATCCCCATGTATTTTGCAGCCCTCAATCCCAAGACAAGATCTCCATACTCTGCCACATTATTGGTAGTTTCAAATTCTAGCTTGTATGACAAAGATATAGTCTCTTAAGCAGGTGAAACAAAGACCACTCCAGCACCAACACCTTCCCTAGAAGAGGCTCCATCAAAGAACATCTTCCAAATAGAGGTGGTTGGAGGATAATCTTCACAAAAGGTAACAGATTGTTTTATGATTTCAAGAGGAGGTTCAAGAGCATCAGTGAGCTGCAAGATGTTGGATCCCAAATCAGTATCAAGAGCAAAAATAGGATTATTTGTGGGGTTTGATTCATCACTAATAATGTAGGCCAACTAAGATTCCCTGTAAAGTCTTCTATGCTCCCCCCCAAACACAGGAATGGTAGCATATGAGAGGTCCATCTGCAAGGTTCCCCCAAGTATTTTTATCCAAGATCTTGACAAGAGCATGCCAAACTTGGGGGGAGCATAAGATACTGCGATATCCATGACTACACTTTTCATGGGCAACTGAAATAAAGTCACAACCATATCTTTAATGACCCCAAGACAATTCACTTTCCTAGATTCAAAAGAATATAAGTCATGGTATGTCCTTGTGATTTCTAATCCAAGTTCATCCATAACAGTTTTGGGCATGGGATTGTGGGATGCCCCTGAGTCCATCAAACAATTATGCAACACCTTATCATGTATGTTCAGGGATGTATAGAAGGGAGGGGATGAATCATCTCTATCCTCTACCAAAGGTCTTAAGAGTACTGTTGGATTTTCATCTTGCATATTTACTGAATCAATGGCATTTGGAGAAGATTCAGGTTGTAACATTTTGGAGAGATATTTTTAAAATTCTTCATTTTTTATCAATTCCAAAAAAGGTACAGGGATCTTGATTTTTTGGATATCACTCTCAAAGAGAAAGGAAGGTGAATATTTCAAGACCTCTTTGACTTCTGGGGTAGGATTTCTGATAAAAACTTGGGGGCTTTGAGTGTCTTTTTCTTTGCTTCCAACTATCACAGCCTTGGCAAAACTTTCTTTTTAGGTAGGTTGATCAGAAGCATCAGTCTTTTCCTCATTCTTTTTGTATCTAGGACTATATCTATTAGGACTTTCTTTTGTCTTCTCTCCCTTACTTAATTCATTTACTTGAATATCCATCAAGGATTGCTCATATTCAGATTGAGTCAAGTGAGGAGATGGGGATGTATCACCTAAGCAATGAATCTCAGGATCAACTTCTTCCTTCTGTCCTTCTTCATCAACAACGAGGTTGTTCTGTAAAGGACTTTGTACCTTTTGATCATCCCTATCTTTGTTTCTAGGATCTCTTGGAAGGATCCGAGGAGCATTATTGGGTCTCCTGAAGTTATCTTTGTTATCAGCATTTTGAGTATTTCTATAGGTCTTTTTTCCCTCAAGTTTTAACTTCTCCATCTCAGCAAAAAGGGATTTTACTAATTTAGTAAGTTCATCTACTTGAGGATGGAAAATAAGGGAATCATAGGTTGAAGCTTCAGCTCTGTTTTTTCTCCTGTCCCTATCATATTTCCCCTTAAGTTTATGACATGGCACTATGTTGGATTATACCTCCAACGTTGTATCTTGCATATGAGCTAAAGAGGTTGATCTTCTTTCTCTCAGTAGGAGGCAAAACTCCAGGTCGAAAGCATTGGCATAGGTTATTTTTGCAGAGGTTTCTGTAGGATTTATCTCAACATGGATATTATTGTAAATTTTGTTGAATCTTTTAGAGAAGTCAGAGACAGACTCTCCCTCTTTTCTCTTTAGGGATCCAAATTATGTGATATAATACAAAAATTCATTTTTATCCCCTAGTGCCTCAAAACGACATTGTCTAATGTCTCAATCCCAATAATGGATCCAGGGGCCAAACCCCTAAACCACTTCATAGCCTCACCAAAAATTCTTTGGACAAATACTCTCATCCACACATCCTTATTTTCAATATTTCAATTGTCTGCATAACTATAGAAGGCAACAAGGTGTTCTTCAACAGTTATATCTTATTCTCCTTTGAATTTGGGCATGTATTTTAAATAATCTCCAATAGGGAGAGAATTCATTGGCTAAGGTAAGACAAGAGGGGAATATCTTGCAGTTGATATGGCATCCATCCTATTTCTAGGAGGGTTAGTGCCTACCATTGGATTTTGGACTCTTGGTGAACAAGGAGGAGAAGGAAACTTGACTGTGTGCAGCTTAGGAGAAAAAGGAATGTATGAAGGGGGAATTTCAGTTTTCACAGCAGAAGGCTGAGTCTTGGAAGAAGATGGTATAGTCTATAAAGGGGATGAGGTTTTCTCTTCTTTGGCTGCAGAAATTTTGACAAGAGGAGGAGTAGCAAAGACTAAAGTAGGAAAATCTTCAAGAATCTCAAGACTGAACCACCTTACAATGTCAGGGGAAGCAATAATTTCAAAATTTTCTTCTTTCAAATCAGGTTCAAAAGAGAAGTATTCAATAGGGAAATTTTCAAAATAAATATTCTTAGATACTTCAACAGAAGGTAAAGGAAGATTAATTGATAAAACAACTGGAGTATTAAGAGTGGAATCAGGCAACTGACTAGAAGCACTTGTAGCAGAAACAAAAAAACTTTCTTGAGAATATTTTCCCTTCTTGATTATCTTCTCTAGGTTAGCCTCAGGTGGAACCAAAGGTAGTTGTGGATTTGACCTCATGTGTCTGCCTTTAGAAGCCATAGCTGAAACAATGGAGTCGCCAGTTGCAAGCTGCAATCTTCAATGTATTGAGTTCCAATGCACCTTCAAAACTAGTAAGCTTTGTTGTTCAAACCCAAGGAAATGTCTTCAATTCGTTCCTCAGCAACAACGCCAAGAATGTTAGCACTAGGAGTCACCCTCAAATTTCACAGAAGGTAAGCCCAGTACCCATCAGGTTATGTGTAAATGTGAATGAGTTTTAAAGAGGTCAAATGGACAAGACTCAAGATAATAATGTTCTAACTCAGAAATATGGGCTAGCATGCATAGGCAATTGAGGTCTTGACTAACTTCAGCCAGTAAGTGGGAGTAAAGGTGAATAGAGGGAAGACTTTGGTGAGGAAAATGTAGAGGAATTCTATGGACATCAGGTCTTCAAGCATCCTAAGGAAGAAAAACCCAAACACAAGATCTTCTTGAATTCAAAGTTTAAGGAAATTGAAGAACATCATAATAATACTATAATCAAACATTCATCATAATATCACCACAACAATTCATGTGAATCATTCAAGCATGAATAATTTACAATCAAAGGAAAAAAAGTTGGAATAAGAAAGCTGACTTAGATTAATCATGAAGTCTCAAATCAAGTACATAACCAGTTAACCAGTAGCTTCATCAAAATATTACAAGATAAGGGAGCCTAGCTCAACCATTCGAACCTACTAAAGCATTTAGACTATATTTTTATAACAAAAGGGAAGGCAACAACTGGAGGTGCGAGTTGGCCTTCCTCCCATGAAAATCTCCAAGTAGTTATTTCATCTAACAGCTTAAACTAACAACTGTGCTATAAAAAGGGAAAATGTTGGCCACTGATCCAACCAACTAATTTGAACTGACTTGATCTTCTTTGATTCGCATCTCCCTGCATGCCAAGTGTCCTTCAGAGGCTTGTAACTGTCATCATGCTGCTAGCTGCTATCTTTTCCATTCTCCACATCATCAGTCATTCACAAAGATGATAATTCGAGCCCCCTTGATTTTTGGTACCTGTTGGTAGCATCATTTGGTAGCGCTCTTGGTAGCGATCCTTTGTAGCGCCTTTACCAAATTCCCTGTGATTTTTTAGCACAACCTCCAAACTAGGCATGTTGAATGGGTAGCGCCAAGCCTGTGTGCCTCTATGCAAAATTCATCCTTTGTCAAAATTTCGGTAGCGCCTTCTTGTGTGCCTCTGTCAAAATTTTGGTAGCGCCCGCTAGTGTAATTCACTCTCTGTTAAAATTTTGGTAGCGCCCGCCTGTGTGTCTATGTGCAATTCGATAGCGCCATCATAATTCATAGCACCATCACTTCAACGTTGACAGATTTGGTAGCACCCCTGGGTAGTTAGCAGTTCCATCACTACACTAGTCTTAGGCGATTAGGCAACATTATAGGTAGTAGACTGATAGAACATGAAAATTAGACAATTTCGTAGCGCCATAGCGCTACGGAATGTCTGTGCTACTACTGTTGAAGAGATCAATTCTTTTCAGAACACCAAAAACTTCGAGCAATATGCATTAGAAGCCTGTATAGCCTGTATAAGTGGCAGAGGTAGTATTTCCTCAATTACTTATCCTTGCAAAAAGGGGCCATTCTAAAAAATGGAGCTCACCTCTCACCAATTACTTCATCAACTTGACACTCCTTCTTGTGGAAGGAGGAATTTCCTTTGGCAAAACAACATTCTTCCCTTTAGTAGTAACATGATCCTTCATTGGAACTATGCTTTCCTTTGCTACTGGCTTCTCCTTTTCAAAAGCAGCTTCAACTAACACATTCAAGTTTCTTTGAGCCATCTCATATTGGAATTGTTGCAACTCTACTTTGAGATTTATGTTCTGAGACTAAAAGTCTCTTTTTTGCCTGTAGAGGTTCTTGAGTTGCCTATGAAAAGGCTGGGCTCTTCTTGCTGCAAATCTTGCTAAGTCAAGAGTGTGGCTATAACCATCCATGAGTTCTTTCATCTTAATTCTTTCAGATAGGATTCATATTTCGTACAAGCCACCTCCTTTCTAGCTTCCCTGAGTTTTTTAATCAATGTTTTGAAGGTCTGGTTGCTATGTGGATTGGTGATGTGGACCGTCTCAATGGGATTTTTTAAGGCTTCATCTTCCTGCTACATTGGATATTTATATGCACCTAAAGGAAACACGATAGTTTTCGAGCCTTCATCGGGCTTGGTGTAGATATATAACTAGCTAGCTACCTTGAATAACTAGTTGGAAGAGATGTCTAAAGAGAATTCAATGTGTGAACATACATGGTGTACTATATGTAAAACAAAGGAATGCCATAGGAATGAATGCCTAGTGTGTGTAAATTAAACTATGAAAAGTGAGTTGAATCCATTCCCTGCTAGACAAAAGGTTGATTGATGTAAGAACTACAAAACCTAGGGGCACAAGACATCTTAGTGTCTAATGTTACAAAATTATTAGACAACCATGAATACCCCCTTCTGTGAATTTTGTAAATCCATGAGCCATTATTTCAACAACTATAGAGCACTTAGTTGACGAAATAACATACACCAAATTCTTATCACATGCAAGGAAGGGAGGATAATTCAAGTAGAGGATGAGGAGGATTTAAAGGAATATGCAAAGTTAAATAACAAGGAGGAGTACCCACCTATTACAATGATGGGGATATGGGACACATTGTGTGGTTTTATTCCAAGCCCCGTGAACTGTGCATTCATTTCCATAGTACTGAGCATGAAATGGAAGGTTATCCAGAGTTTATAGCTAAATGGGAGTAAACAAAAATTCAAGTGAATATGATTACTACAAAACTTATAAAGGAATAAGGATAAACACACTAAGTCCATGTTGTCAACCGAGGAGGTGCAAGAGTTGGCCTGGATATAAATAATATTTTAGAAAGAAATATTACCAATGCCACCCTAGTTTGATGCAGTACAATAGAAGTAGTTATTATGTGATGCCATGGAATATTTGGAGGAGGTGCCTATTTGGGAGAAAGAGCAACCCATTACCAAAGAATAAGAACCAGAGTATGAAGATCAAGTAAGCGCTCTCTTGAAATGTTGTATTAATATTTTAAATGATTCACAAGTTTCTGGGAGGTTGACAATAATTGTTGAATATATGGATAGTAAGGTTGGAAGATTATGTGCATGCTTCTTCCCCCCTATATGAGAGACATGTTCAGAAGAAATGGAGGTAAAATAGAGATTTTAAAATTTCCATGGAACTAAGGGGATATGAAATGTAGGATGCCATGTTGGATCTTGGCTTTTATGTCAACATCCTTCTGAATAATTTTGGGGAATTGATGGGTAGACCAAAGCTAGTTTTTTCACCCATCCAATAGAGGTGGGATAATTAATATAAGATATATCCTATCGATAAGATGGATCAAGTGGAAGTAAACATTGATTATGTAAATACTACAACTAACTTTGAAGTGATAAATATCATGGATGAGAAGGATCCATATCCTACCATGCTGGGGATATATTGGGATTTTGATAATAATTCCATTATGAATTTGAAATAGAGAAAAATTTCATTTAAAACCAAACAATTGTGCATGTTAGTACCCTTGGATCTTGTTGGAGAAGAAAGGTTTATTGAACCAATTAATGAGGATGATTGGAGCTTGATCTTAGAGAATATCTACAATGTCACTATGTGAAAGAAGAATATATAAAACCTCTTGCAAATGGGGAGTTGAGTTAGATGAATATTTTCTCTTTTGATATAGACTCAAAGGAGGTGCTAGAAATATGGGAAACAGGAGGGTATGGGATGTCTACAAGGAGGTGTGTAAATTGATAAATTAGTGCAATAGATTGGGACTAACGTACGTGACCTTCCAAGATTTGATGGGGCTAAGTCAATTACAACATTTGTCACATAGATGGAACAATATATACCAAAGAGCTAGAGAATACTATCCATGAATGAAATCATAAAAGGAACCCCTATGGAATGGTGGAAAACTCATATAAATAACCTAGTATATTGGGCACATGTGGTAGATTGCATGATTCTTTGATTTCATCCATATCAGAATTTGGAATTGTTGAACAATTATAAATGTATGAGAGATTGAAGAGAATATTTGGCTCTATTAAATGAGGTGGACCAAGAAATGATTTCCCAAGCATGAATGGACTCACATGTTTATTCATATCTTGTAAGTTTTACTTACAAGTTGATATGTTCAAGAAGAGACTAGGAGATAAACATGAGATTGGGATACAATGTCTAAACAATTCTACACCACATTCAAATTTACATCAAAGGATCCCGCACTAACTGGAATCTTAAAATGGATTAAGAACTTTATCTTCAATGGAGAGGAACCATATCAACGGAATCCTAAGTATAAAGAGAAGGTGAAGCAAGAGACAAACAAAATACTACAAGTAGGGATTATTTTTCCAATCAAAGAATATGAATGGATAAGTCCTATGGTGATTTAACCCTAAAATACAAATGAAATAAGAATATGCATGGACCTTATAGGATTGAATGTATCTTGTGTATATGATGTATCCCCCCTCACATTCACAGATGAGGTGTTAGAGAATGTTGGAGGAAAGTAGGTTTACTCATGCATTCATGATTTCTTAGGATATCATCAAGTAAGGATTATTGAGGAGGATAAGACAAAGACCACTTTTGCAACAAAATGGGGTTGTTTTGCATACAATTTCATGCCTTTTGGGTTAAATAACATCCCTATAGTATTTTCTAGAATACTAGTTGCTTCTTTCAAAGATTTCATGTAAAAATTGTTGTGTTCTACTTGGATGGTTGGAAAGTGTTCAACGTATTGAAGAAACATATTCAGGTACTTATACTTATGTTGGATAGTTGTAGGCAGTCACAAATTTCCTTGAATCTAAAGAAGTGCATTTTCTATACCCCTTTTGAATTTTTTTTGGCACATATCGTCTGTAATGAAGGTTTGTTAGTGGATTAAGGAAAGATAATAATTATAGTTGATATGCCCCCTTTGAATTTAGTAAAAGTGTTGTGCTCTATGCTGGAGAATATAACTAGAAATTCATACAGAACTATGTTATGCGTCATTGTAAAAGTTTCTTAAGAAGGATACTTAGTTTATATGAACATTATAGTGCCATAAAGCATTTGATTTCTAGGTTATGGTAAATCCTAGTAAGCACAATGTGGGACCAAACTGTTTTTCTAAGTTGGATTCAGGAGAAAGTAGAGGAAGTTTGGATGATGAAATACCAAACATAGATATTTTCAAGGTTGAAGAAGTACTTGAATCATATACTCTCACATAGAGGAGACAACTAATAACCAGAATAACCAATTACCAATGGATTGCAGGATAACTATACAAGTCAGGGGTTGATGGAATTTTATGCAGGTGTATACTAGTACATGAATGGGACACTATTTTACATGAGGCACATGAAGGAATTGTTGGGGGACACTCTGTAGGTTAGAATAATTTACAAAGGTTTTGTGTGCAGGACTTTGATGGACATCTTTGTATCAAGACACAAAGGAATATGCTAATTATTTTGATGTTTGTTAGAAGATTGGTAAACCTTTAGGTTGGGATGAGATGACATTGTTTCCTCTTGTCTCATTGGAACCCTTTAAAAAGTGGGTGTTTTATTTGATGGGCCCTATCAATCCCCCTGTGCAGAGGCCAGGTGTGTGCTACATTATAACTATAATAGAATATTAAATAGATGGGAAGAGATTTCACTAGTGAAAGATTGCATTGTAGAGATGGTTGTGTGATTTAGTTTTTAAAATATTGTTACAAGTTTTATGTGTCCCAAAATTTTGATGAGTGACCAAGGTTCTCGTTTTATCAACTCTGTGATCCACAGCCTGAATTAGGAGTTTGTGGTACATCATCAAAAAAGTACATGATATCATTCACAATACAATGGGATTGTTGAATAATTTAATAGTATTCTAGAGCATGCCTTGACTAAAATATGTAGCGTAGAGCGTGATGATTGAGACGAGAAGGTTCCAACATATCTATCGGTAGATGGGACCACTTGTACAAGATTAACCAAGAATACCCTATTTAAGTTAGTATATGGGAAAGATGATGTAATTCCCAGAGAGTTTATAATCCCTGGTCTTAGATTGTTGCGGCTACTAGAATGTATGGTGAAGAGTCTCTAGAATCTAGACTAAATACATTGATGTAGTTAGAAGAGGATCACTTTTTTATAGGTTTTAATCAAATTGTGAAGAAATTGAGGAAGAAGGCTTGGCATGAAATAAATATTATAAGAAAGACGTTGGAACCTAATATGTTGGCCATGTTATATGATAATAAGTTTTTTAAGAATCGTGGGAAGTTGAAGATCCGCTAGTTAGGCCCCATCCATATTACATACATTACAAAGTTTGGCACATTGAACTTGACACAATTGGACGCAAGGTCAATGAATGGGTTGGTTAATGGAAGTCATTTGAAGTCCTATTATGGCCCTAATGAGGTTCGTTGAAGGAACCTATGCAAATTATTGGTATGTAATATAGTAGGAGTAAGAGTATTAAGTGAATAGATTGTTGTTTTATTTGAATTTGAATAGTATAAGTAAAATTATAGTAACTTTGGTGGAAATGTGGTAGTTTAATTATAAATTACTTGTTTTCAATAAACAATCTTTAAGGATCCCTTATGATGTGATGGCTCGATGGAATGAATATAAACTGAGAATGGAAACATGATGTTGGGAATAAAATTTGATAGGAATTTAGATCAAAAGGTATGATACAATGAATCTTAGCCTTGAATGCCATTTAACCAAATTTTGAAAGTTTCGTGAAGCATAGCTAGAAGAAAATAAATCACATTTAATGAAGGATGTTTCCTTAATGATACAAGTAATTGAAGGACGTTCAATTAGTTGTATCATAATCATGGCCAGAGTAGTTGCACCCCAAACATTATTCTAAGATGGAAATTGTTAAAGTTAAAGTGCATAGAACAAAGAAGCAGTGAGATAAAGGTAAAGAATCAACATTGTCATCACTACCTTAGTAGAGTAAGCCTATAGTGATGCAATAATTCGTGTGCCTTAGCCAATAGAAAAGACAAAGGGAACAACAAGAAGAGGATCATCAGTGTAAGGAAGAGGAGGATTTGAGAGAGAGACAAGTTTAGTTCAAAAAAGGAGAAATAAGAGGATGACTCGCGTGATTCCTCCACAAACTTAGGACCTGTATTTTTTTGTAGCCTCACATTAGTATATGAAATCCATCAAGGGAAAATAATCCAACACACATCCCTAAACTAGCTCACTACCTCAAGAGACATTACTTACATCTAGAAAGAAAAAGATACCAGTTCAAAGAAAACTATTGAATTCAAAACCTACAAATATACCCAAGGCCAGAGAATAAAGTGATGCTAAGCTTATTTTAAAGTGGAAAAAATATGTCACATAGATGACCACGAAGTCCCGTCTACCCAAAAAAGTACATAAGATAATCAAGAATTTTGACTCCCACCTAGAAGTTCATAAGGTGATCCATCAAGATACTTGACATTAGTTGTAGGTTACATACACTTTTAGCATCAAGAGAGTTGTTGTACAAATAACCATCATCATCGTGAAAATGAACACAAACTCAGTGCAACATTTTAACGCCAAGTCCTCGATGCAGATTTGGCCAAGGAACAGGGTTCAGTAAAAGAATCATAGAAATTAACCCCTTGGCCCTTACCATGCACTAAGCTCCAACCTTAGGAGAGGGATATCAACAACTCACCGAGTCTGGGTTGGACCTATCTACTATCCTTTCAACAAAACTTCATAGATAGATTGTTGTGATGATGAAGGAGATTGATGATCGACATTAGGCCCTTGATAGTGCATATAAGAGAATGATACATAGACATGTGCAAGAGGTAGCAAAAAAAGAGTTATTGATAGTGGAGGTATATGAGTTATATGTTGATATTTCAACAAGCCCTTCAAAACTTGCTCCCCCTACCACTATGTAGGAGAAAGTTACCAAGATCAAACAAGCTTATTACACTTTCTGCACGAGCAACAAGGAATTAGAGGAAAAACTTTAGAAAGTGCCAACCCAAGAGACAAATGAACTAAAGAAAAATTTATTGAATGAAGTTGAGGAGACATTTCAAGAAGCGAAGAATTCCATGTCCAAGATATTAGGTTTGGTGGATTCTAGTCTTCAACTATGGAGCAATTTGCAAAATCTAACTTAGGTTCAAGAAAAGGGAAATAATATTAAAGCTATGGAAAATTAGGTGGTTGAGAAGTAGAGAAGTTTGAAATACCTACCAGTCAATGTAGGCATAACTATTATGGAATAAATAACAAATTTGTCCAAACTAATCACAGTAGCCTACACTAAGCAATAACCGTTAATTGAAAAAGTGACACATTTTCAGGAAGTTGCTTAGAAGAAGTATGTAGATTTTCTTGATTTGAGGATATTATAGTGAAAGAAGTTTAAAAACATGAGATGATGAATCCCCTCCCTATGCAAGTCACTTAGGAAGTAGTTTTAAAGTACCAACGCCATATTTAGAATATCAACTCCTTTTGTATCACAGTGGCTAAGACATTCACTATCTTGTACAAGTAGATGAAACAAGAACTTTCATCCTTGGGACTTATTTTGTAGGATTAACCGCAGTTGTCTCAAGAATGATATAAGGCTTTGCATTGGGGCTTGTTGGCACCTTATTTTGAAATTTAGGACTTATATGCGAAGTTGAATTCTTCATGCCCTAGGTTTTATGCGCATGGTGATGAATCATGTAGGCTACTTGTACATCACGCATGGGGTTTCTTGCATGCCTTTCAAGAAATGAATTTTGTAACAACCATGTCACTTTGTAACTAACTTGAGATGTATATATAGGGGTAGAGATGGAAGCGTTTGGGTTACTAGTTACTAGTTGATTATGGTTGTTGTTATTGTAAAGATAGATGTTGGATGTTACTGAGGAGTGATAAGGAAATTGTATGTAATGTCTCTCTTAGAATAGAATGGAATGGATTATGTGTTGATTCCCCCTTAAAATTTGTAAGCATTGTTATTCATGTGTATAGTATATTTTTTGTATTGTCTTTTATAAATGATGAGTGATATATGAAGGTTTAATGTATTTTAATGATTCATGTATGGTTTCTTTATCATTTAAATCTATCTATGTAATGTTCACTAGTGTCTTGGGTGAGACCTTATACTTTCTAGTCTAGGGTATTGAAAATATTGATACTAATGAACTCGATTCTCGATTGTTGGCACACGTGTTGAACCTTGGATTTATTGTTTGGTGCCAACAAAGTATTAAACTTGTAGGACAAAAAAATGAGCAATGACTAGTCAATTTTGAGGATGGTGTAGCACTGTCACATGGTCCGATATTATATTGGCTTAAGCTTATGATGTTAAAGATTTTCTTCCCTTGCCTACCAAATATGTCAAACTCTCGATCTCTTTTGCTAGTGTTCTTATGATGACTTATATCGACCCATCCCTATGTTCATGTGACCACACGTCAATCTTATATTTTATTCCTTATTTTAATTATTGCCTTAAATCCAAATTAATCCAATAATAATAACATCCAATCCAACCATTCATCCAGTAATAATAACACTATGGTATTCAAGTACTCTTCCTTGTATTTTTCTTCGTCCTAATCCATCAACAATAATTAAATTATTTGAATAAAGTTGGAGAAAGATTGCAGCTTGCTTGGAATTAGAATCTTGGAAAAAGATAAACATGGAAAGAAAAGGGTAACATTGGGTGGAAATATTCAAAGTGATTTATTCAATATAAACATTGCAGGAACATGGTAACATTGGGTAAAAGTGATTTATTTATATTCTTTTCAACCCGAAATAAAAATGATCAAACTTTCTCCACTCGATTATAA
>JZKD02S1647831.1:324387-344062 GCA_000966675.3 Picea glauca | reverse complement strand
GTTCCTTTCACCGAGGGTTTTTTATCCTCAGGTTATCAATTGGGCTTTTCAGCCCTCTTGATTTCCCTTGAGTTTTTCCCTCACACTTGCAATAATTCCTCCAAAGTGGTGAATGACATTCTAGTGGGCTTATATTTTGGTAACTATTATAGGGAATCATTGTAAATGACCATGCAAGACATCTTAGAAAGTTTCGAGGAATTCCGTCGAGTCTAAGTTAGTTTTTTTAATTAATTAATTTTTAATTAAATTTCCTTAAGTTTGGAGGTTTAATTATTTAATTAATTAATTATTTTTTGAGCAAAAATTGTAAAAATGGGGTCCTTGGACTTTTTATAGGGGTATTTGTGCTCAAAAGAAATGAAATAACACCCCCTACATCCATGGACCAAGTTTCAGCTCAGTCAGACAATTTTAGTCATGGGTTTGTCCACTCGAAGTGTCAGTCAATCTAAAACAACAATTTAAATGTTAAAGTCCAAACATGGCAAAATTGTAAAATTGTAATAATGATTTTAAAGGATGAAAAATGTGAAATAATGGTTAGAGAGATACCCCCTAAGCATAACATTACCCTCCCAACCTTTTTGAAACCTCTTCCTAACCCTTACCCCTTCTCCTCGTCAAAAAGTTACGCCCCCCTAAGGGGATTGACGTTTTTCCTTGGTGGAAGACTTTGTGACTTAGATGGGCCCCCCTCCTTGTGATTTACCTCCATTTAACCTCCACATAACCTCCTAAGGTGATCCTAACACCCTTCCCTCATTAAATATTTTCCATTCCTTTACCTCATCCCAAGAGGTGCGCCCTCCAAGAGGAGTTACGCCCTCCCTCTCTAGAAAATTCCAAATAATTTTTTAAAAAATTATTTGTGACTCTTCACTTACCTAGCACGGATCCCATGCCTCTCACACACCCTTTTCTTGATCCCAACACATTTTTCACTCATCTACACCATAGATCTCTTGTGAAAACCCTAGATGGTGCGCCCTACCCTTGGGATCTCCTCTTTTGCTTGGTGTTGGACACTTGGCATTGATCCAAGAAGGGTGAGTTTGCCTCTCCAAGTATAAAAGGAACACTCCCCTCACTCTTTTCTTTGCCATATCTTGAGCTATTGTCATGCTACTTGATTTTCCACTCTCTCTCTCTCTCTATTGTTCCATCATTTCCATTCTATGCTCTTAGGGTTTTGGAGTATTTTTTCTCCAAGATCTATTTTCTTGAGTAATAACAAAGGAGAAGCTTTGGAGGATGAATAGAGGAGCAATGCATGTTCTTGTTCTTATTATGCATATGAGGTAAACTTGTATCGATTTGTTTGATGATTGTACACATTGGATCTTAGGTAAAGTGTTACTTGGGTAGATTTATCAATGCATGTTCTTGTAAATCTATATATCTTGATATGTTAGATAGGATTGAAGTGTCATCTTGTTAACATATTCAACATATTATCTCTTGTATGCACATCATCTTTCAAGTTTTTGTAGGTTTTGCTTCAAGGGTTTTATTGGGAACACCACAAGCAAGAAGGATCTCTTGAGACACATCCATACTCCATGATTTTATCACCCTTTACTCTTCTTCTATATTGTTGTTTATTCACATATATTTCAGCTAGCATAATCTAATAAGATAGGTCATTTTATATCAAAAATTACAATTTTTTCTTAAGAAATTTTTTTCCCTAAAAAGGCAAAAGTTTTTCTTCATTTGTAGAGTTGTGTGTGACATTTCCAACAAGCATAGCTTGTTGGTTTTTGCAGGTTCAGATCTGGTTGAGAGGGTTTTTGGCTACCCAAAGTCATCTACACAACACTCAAAGACCCCCAAAGGGATTGGTAGCTATTTCTCAACCTCCTTTGTCAATTTCTAGGCTTTCTTGTATATTTTTCTCCTTCTTTTGCTTGCTTGTAGTGGCTCACATTTGTGGGAGGAAAGAGGGTATGGCCCCCTCCCACATGTGAACCTTGGGTAGTTAGGATTTTAGTCTAGATCTTTATTTTTGTCTTTCATTTTGCCTTTCTCTTGCTAGGATGTGAGGGTTTGTGAGATAAAGGGTATCTCCCAAACCCTAGGACGTGGGGTAGGGTTTGCTTGCTTGTCTTTTGGTTTTCTTGTTTCTCTTTTTCCCTTTGCTTGCTTCTTGCTTGCTTGTTGGTTTGCTTCTTGGCTTGCTTCTTTGCTTGCTTGTTTCTTTCCTCAATAATTTCTTAATAAGCAAAATAAACAATTGCCTACGTTGTTGGGAGAGGAATACCCCAAAGGGTTAGGTTAGGGTTTTTAGTTTGTGATTTAAGATCTAAGTGCTATAATGTTCTAATATCCTAGATATAGATCTAATACACTAATTAATTCTCTAGATTAAGCCTATTGGGCACCTAAATCAACTTATTTAGATCTCATGCATGCTTAGTCTACTACAAATGCTTATTTTTATGTCTCATGCTTAGATCTATGAACTAAATGATTAACTAAGTGAATGGTGTTTTGTTTATTGCATAGATCTTTTGATGCCATATGCTTAGAGTAAATTCTTTCTTTTAAGTTGATAAGTAGGCACACATAAATTTTCTTCTCTTTCACACTTGGTATTGTTATCTTAATGCTTTAAAACTTAACATAAGTGTGATTGCACATCTCTATTGGTTGGCAAGTTGTTCTTGCCTTTGCTTATTGGTTTCAAGCTACCTCTTTTGTGTATCTTAGTGACATATACATGTGTTAATGCTATTGATATTGTAACTTAGACAACATATTTTTTAGGCCAAAGTAAGTTTCGGCCAAGTCACTAATTCACCATTAAAAAGTGTCATAAAATCTTTTAAAAACTCCTAAACACTCCTAAAAGTCTACCTAACTAATATATAAACTTAATAGATTCTCTAGGGTACCTTAGACCACCATCTTCACCATATAAAACAGGGATTGAGGAAAACAACGAAGGGTGTAGGCAAGGGACTGTCTCACGGTGCACAGGATGTGTCCTCTCTGGGAAGTACTCTTGTTTTGGGCTGACTTGTGAAGCTAGGGTGGCAACACTTATTGAGCATCCAACAGTTATTTGGAAATAGGAGGAGGAGGCTTTGGTGAAAGCTTGATAAAATTTGAAAACCTTAAGAAAGCTTAATAACTCAACCTTGGGCTTAAGCCTCTAATAAATATTTTGTGGGTTGAATAACTAAGAGTGTGGGTAATCTTCATCAATCTTAATAATACTTATGCTTAAAAGATCTAAATCTTCTTGAATGTGTTGATGACATTGATATATTGATGGTGATCTCATAAATGTGATGATGTGTAAATGCTAATGCTTTAATCCTTTGATATCCTGCACACATAAAGATAAAACGTGGTAAGCTTTCTCCTTCTATCATTTGTATCTTAGCATTTCTCTTGTGAATAATTGTATCTAATATTTATTGGTTCAATCTATTCTTTTGTAATTTTGTAAACATCTTGTAATCTACTTGTAACGAACAACCTTTAAACTTAGTTGACCCCATTTCCCAACCTTAAGCACTAGTCTTAGTTGACCTAGGGAAAGGTTTTGCTTTACATTCTAACCCTTTGCATCTTTCATTGTTGCCTTAGCATCATAGGGTAGATCCCCTCTAACCTTAAGAAATTAAAACTAACTCCTATAACTTAACTTTAACACATCTAGTAACTAAGGTCTACCCCCTTTGGCTTCCCTAGGAGCAAGCCTAAACGGAAGAGGTTCTGGTCAAAGTGACAACGTGGGATGGGAACCTAGGCATTGTGCCTCCAAGGACACACTAAGTGAGCTGAAATTAGCTCATGTTTTCAAGTGTGTATAAGGATGGAAACATCTTTGGCGTCATTGTCGGGGATAACTCATTTATCCTTGGTCCTAACGACTTAACTTGTTTCTTTAAGAACTAAATAATAAAATCGTTTAGGCCTTAAAAATTCTTTGAACCTGCATTAGTTAGCTTTGTGTGATTTATATCTAAGTGGCGACTCCATTGAAAAAATCTAGCAAGTATGCTACTAGGAGCACTTCAAAAGAAGTGGTTTATTCTTTTCTGGAACCTGAAAAGGTTTATAGGAGAAGATTAAACCGCTTGGCTCCTAGGAGGCTACTTGAAATTCTTAGGGAGGAAGCACTCAACGATATCCAATACTTGTTCCAAACTAATAATCAACCAACTATTAATAATCCCATTAATAACACTAATGTTCTAATGGCCACCTTTTTGAGTCCTTTGAACTTTGCAGCAATCCAAGGTGCCCCTCATGCTGTTTCTGAGAAAGTCATTGATAAGTTTCCTATCTTCCATGGGAACAATGCTATAAGTGCCATCTCTCACATCTCAAGTTTTCATAGGTGTGTTGGGAAGTATTGTGGAGGTCATAATGAAAAAGATGTAAAGATGACCTTGTTTGTGTATTCGTTGGAAGGAAACGTTGTTGAGTGGTTTAAAGATTTTCCTGCCAATAAGTTTAACACCCTTAATGCAATATTGGATGAGTTTAGAAAAATATGGGGTGATCAGAAAGAACATAGGTTTCAGTTGGGTGCACTTACCACCAGCCATAAAAAAGAAAATGAAACAGTGGTAGAGTTCAACGAAAAATTTAATAGCTTGGTAAAGAGCCTTCATCAAGACGTCAAGCCCCCCATTGCTGCAATTTTGATTTATTATATAGAGGCTTTTGAGGTAGAAATGAGGCATTCCTTACGGGATAAGGATCCTCAAACTTTACCAGTAGCACAAGAAACAACTTTAAGGATTGAACGAAATATGTTTAGACTTCCTAGCCTCAAACATATTTCGTTCAATGGCATGAAGGAGCTCACTCAGTTGATTAAACAAATGGAAATTAATCATGCAAATCAATTGAAGGAACATTCCAATCAAGTCAAACAAATGGAAGTGAACCATGCTAATCAAATTAATGCCTTGCAAAATAGATTGATCGCAATGGAGAGGTCTAATAGTAATAGAAAACAACATAAGCCAAATGATAAGTGGCCAAGGAGACCTCCTCAAAATGATCAAAGGCCACCCAATCCTTTTGAATCCACCAACTTGGTGGATCATTGCCCCATGCCTTATTGTAGACCTTGTGGTGAGTTTCATGAGGAATCAACTTGTCTAGTTTTCCTTGAGGAGTGTAATAATGACTATGAAGACCAAGGAAATGAACAATTGAACATGTGTAATGACAGTTACTATGGTGGCAGGTATGGTTGGATGGATGTAAATGATTATGGAAGTAACATAAATTTTATGAGTGGTAATATTGATAAAGCTACAGAAAAGTATGGGCTAAATCCCACACTCCAACAGGTTGCAGAAATGGATAAGTATAGAGGCATAACATACCAAAGGAATGGAAACAAAAGTCAAGATAAAGGTCAAGCCGGTATTCCCAAGGTATCCCTTCCTAAGTCTAAAGTTCCAACTAATACAAATTTAAATATAGACTTAGGTGGATGGTTGAGTAATGCAAAGATGTTAGTGTCAGTGTCAAAACTCATGAAGATTCCTTCACAAAAGGAAAAGCTACTTAAATCCATAAATGAACCACCCAAGAGTCTGGTTGAAAAACAACTAGCCTCGGCTTACCAGGATGCACCAATGATTTTACAGAATTGGGATAGGAAGAATGAAAAGAATTTACATTTCTACCTTTCCTTACTTGTGAACGACAAAGTGTTACACAATTGCATGCTAGATTCAAGAGAAACCTCAAATGTTATTACTAAGAAGGTGATGGAACAATTGAACTTAAGGATATCAAGACCTTACCATAACATTTGTGCCTTGTATGGTCAAACGATAGAAGTGCACGGATTGATTAAAGGTTTGCAAGTATACTTAACAACATTTCTGGACATCATGTTTGAAATGGATATTGTGGTAATTGATGTGCCGGATGTTTGGGGAATGTTATTGAATAGGAAGGAAGCTGCAGACTTGGGTGGTAGTTTACAAATGGATTTATATTATGCTACTCTCCCTACCCCACATGGAAGTACTTTTAAGTTAAATAGGGAAGGGTATAGGAAGCATCATGTTGAAGATCCCAAGAATCCAAAAAATGAATTAAAGTGGATTGATGAAGGTCTTGGTAAGTATGCCATCTTGTCTAATTCTATTGTGCCTTTTGAAGAAACAGTTAAAGATAATGAATTAGACAAGGTATGGTACATGAACTTTGATGGTGCTTTTTCTAGAGCCGGAAAGGGTGCCGGAATTGTGCTTCAGTCTCCAAATGGTGGAGTGTTGAAATTTTCTTATAGATTGGAGTTTGATGCAACTAATAATGTAGTTGAGTATGAGGCTTTACTCCTTGGTTTAGAACTTTGCAGAGATAGGGGAATAAAATGTCTAAATATCAAAGGGGATTCAAACTTGGTTATACAACAGTTAAAGAATAAGTTTGCTTGCAGGTCAGAAAGATTGAAAGGGTATAGGAATGCAATTTGGAACTTAATGGATGACTTAGATGTTATAGATTTGATTGCAATTCCTAGAGAACAGAATTTGAAAGCTGATGAACTTGCAGTGGCAGCTTCCACACTACAACTTCTAGACAGTTTAATAGATGAGAACATTTCAGTTGAAGTAATTTTTAGACCCTCATTTCCAAACAATATGGATCATTGGCAGGTTTTTGATGATGACAAATGGATGGTCAAGTTTTTGCTTCACATTCATGAATTTTTAGACTTAAACATAAGTATGAAAGAGGAAGGTTGAATTACACGGAAAATGATGATGAGGTAAAAGCACCACCTAAATGAGTGGTCTCTTGAGAATGGGATTTTGATAGACAGGATGGTCATAAGCAAAAGGATGAATCAAAGAAGAAACTATGTGATTACCTGGAAGTCAATATTGGAACTAATGAAGAGCCTAGGTTGATAAAAGTAGGCATGACTACCCCTATAGAAGAAATGAATGAAATTGTTAATTTATTAAAATAATATAGTGATGTCTTGGCCTTTAGTTATGATGAGCTCAAAGTCTATAGGGAGGATTTGATTCAGCATGTGATTCCTCTTAAGGAAGGTACTAATCCCTTTAGGCAGAAGTTGAGGCAGTTGAACCCCAAGTTAGCTCCTTTGGTCCAACAGGAGTTACATAAAATGTTAGAAGTGGGCATCATTGCGTAGACTAGACATTCTTCATGGTGTTCAAATTTGGTTGTTGCTAGGAAGAAGACTGGAAATATTCGGATATGCATTGAATTCAGGAATTTAAACATTACTTTCACAAAAGACCACTATCCCCTACCCAAGATGGAAACCTTACTTCAATGGGTTACAGGTTCAGAAATGATTTCCATGCTTGATGGTTTCTCAGCTTATAATCAGATCAGATTAAAAGCAGAGGATAGGCATAAGACAACTTTTACTACTCCATGGGGAACTTTTGAATATCTTAGAATGCCATTTGGTTTATCAAATGCTAGAGCTACTTTTCAAAGGGCTATGGATTATGCTTTCAGGGGGTTGATTGGTAAATTGATTGAAATATATCAAGATGATTTAACGACATTTTCTAAGGATGGTAAAACTCACATTGACCACCTTAGGCAAGTTTTGGACAGATGTAGAGATTTGAGAGTTTGGAATCTCTCTAAATCCTGCTAAGTCGGTCTTTGGGGTGACTGAAGGTAAGCTATTGGGCCACATCATAACTAAAGAAGGAGTTAAGTTAGATCCAGAAAGAGTTGAAGCCATTGGTAAAGTGCCTTTTCCCACGTCAAAGAAACTTCTTCAATCCTTCTTAGGACAAACCAATTTTGTCCATAGGTTCATTCCTAACTATGATGAAATCATGAAACCTATATATAATCTACTTAAAAAGGATGTAAAGTTTGAATGGAATGATGAAAGTAGACAAGATTTTGAACAAATTAAGACTGCCATATGTGAAGCTCCGGTCCTTATTAGCCCAGACTATGAGAAGGATTTTTAGATTTTCTCTTTTGCTTCTGAAGACACAATTGTGGGTGTGTTGCTTCAGAAAAATGATCAAGGCCATGATCAGCCTATTTCATATATGAGTAGGGCCTTGCAAAATTCAGAACTAAAGTATCCCATGTTTGAGAAACAAGCTTATGCCTCAGTCAAATCACTCAAACATTTTAGATCCTTCATCGAATATTCCAAGGTGATTGATTATGTTCCTAATTCTATGGTTAAAGATGTTTTATCTCGGGTAGAAGGATTGGGCTCAAGGGGTAGATGGATTGCTAAAATCCAAGAGTATGATTTGGAAATTAAACCAAAAAAATTGATTAAGGGTCAAGGCTTGGCTAAAATGTTGACATAAAGTAATGATAAAGCCTTGGATATGGTTAACCAAATCAATAATGAAGAATGGCGTCCTAACTTGTTAAAACTTGAACAAGTAGATTGGTATACAAACATCATCTTCTATCTTAAGAATCTAACTTGTCCAAGGCATCTAGTAGGACACAAGAAAAGGGATTTGAGGTTAAAATATTCTAAGTATGTCCTTACTAGAGATGGACTAGGATGGAAAAATCCTGATGGGGTTATCCTTAGATGTGTGGATGACATCGAGTCAAAGAAACTAATGGATGAATTCCATGGAGGGTTTTGTGGAGGAAACTTTGCTGCTAAAACTACTACCCACAAAATCCTTAGAGCAGGATATTATTGGCCCACTATATTTTCAGATGTACACCAGCTTGTTCGGAAATGTGAGCCATGTCAGCTTTTCACAGGAAAGTAGAAATTAGCAGCACTCACTTTGCAACCAGTAGTGGTTGAAGCACCTTTTCAGCAATGGGGTTTGGACTTCATCGGGAAATTTAATGATAATTCAAGTAATGGTTATTCATGGGTTCTCACAGATATAGATTACTTTATAAAGTGGGTTGAATCCATTCCAACAAAGTCAGCAACTAAAAAGGCGGTGATGGATTTCCTTGAAGACAAAATCATAACTAGATTTGGGGTCCCATAAAAAATAGTGACAGATACTGCCAAGGCCTTTTGCTCAGCCGAGATGTCATCCTTTTGTTTCAAGTATGGTATTATCTTGTCACATGAATCAGATTACTATCCCCAAGGAAATGTTCAGGCAGAGTCAAGTAATAAAAACTTAATGACCATTGTTAAGAAAATAGTTGGTGAAAATAAGAAATCTTGGGATAGTAAAATCAAACATGCATTATGGGCTGACAGAATAACAAAGAAAGCAGTTATTGGAAGGAGTCCTTTTGAATTAGTATATGGATTGGAGGCTAAGTTGTCAGTGCACCTTAGACTTCCTACTTATGGGTCAATTGAGGACACTTCTGCAAGGCAGGATGCAGTTCAGAACAGGGTCAATCAGATCATTGAATTAGATGAAATCAGACGAAAGGCTTATGATCAGAATTGCAGAAATCAGAGCAGGGTTAAGAAAGCTTTCGACAGGTCATCCAGACATAGTGACTTCATGGTTGGTGATACAGTTTTGTTATGAGATAAAGGAAGAGAGAAACCTGGAAAACACGACAAATTTGAGAGTTTATGGTTAGGGTCATATTTGATCAGAGAAATAGCAATGCCAAATTCTTTTCATCTCAGCCATTTGGATGGTGATCCCATCAACATTCCGAGAAATGGGAAGCAACTCAAGCTATTTTACAGATGATGGGGCAACTTGGTGTCTAAAGGGACACCCTCTTTAACATATATCCAACCCTTTTCTTTGTATTTTATTTTTTGTATTATTTCATTCATTATGCAAATGTATACTTAGAAATTTTTTATGTACTATAGATTTCATTTGTTGTAAAATAATGATGTTGTACTTTAGTTATTTCATTATGTAAATGTTGTATATATCATTCATTGGTTTAATCATGTATATATGTATTCTTATGTTGGTTATTGGTGAGCACTCTGTTGTAGGTGTTGGATTCTCATATGCTCTTCGTCTCAAGTGAGAAGATCAAACACATGTCCCCATGTGGAGCCAGATGTTGACCGCCTCTCCAACACAAGTGGTCAACTCCATGTGCCATGAAGAGATGCATCATCAGATGAAAATTTGTCAAAGACTTTGGTTCTACGGGGCATGTTTGGCCCCAACACTTCTTTTTGTAATTGGAATTTCCGCACCCCTGCATGGGTTAATAATGTAATAGGTCTGCATGAGTCATGTTTAGGTCAGTTACCTTGGGATCAGTTCACTAGGGGAGTTCCTTTCACCGAGGGTTTTTTATCCTCATGTTATCAATTGGGCTTTTCAACCCTCGTGAGTTTTTCCCTCACACTTGCAATAATTCCTCCAAAGTGGTGAACGACGTTCTAGTGGGATTATATTTTGGTAACTATTATAGGAAATCATTGTAAATGACCATGCAAGACATCTTAGAAATTTTCACGGAGTCTAAGTCAGTTTTTTTAAATTAATTAATTTTTAATTAAATTTCCCTAAGTTTGGAGGTTTAATTATTTTTTGAGCAAAAATTGTTAAAAAGGGGTCCTTGGACTTTTTATAGGGGAATTTGTGCTCAAAATAAATGGAATATCACCCCCTACATCCATGGACCAAGTTTCATCTCAGTCGGACAACTTTAGCCATGGGTTTGACCACCCGGAGTGTTAGTCAGTCTAAAACAACAATTTTAATTGCTAAAGTCCAAACATGGCAAAATTGTAAAATTGTAATAATGAGTTTAAAGGAAGAAAAAGGTGAAATAATGGTTAGAGAGAGATCCCCTAAGCATAACATTACCCTCCCAACATTTTTGAAACCTCTTCCTAACCCTTACCCCTTCTCCTCATCAAAAAGTTACTCCCCCCTAGGGATTGACGTTTTTCCTTGGTGGAAGACTTTGTGACTTAGATGGGGCCCCCTCTCTTGTTCTTTACCTCCATTTAACCTCCACATCACCTCCTAAGGTGATACCAACACCCTTCCATCATTAAATATTTTCCATTCCTTTACCTCATCCCAAGAGATGCGCCCTCCAAGAGGAGTTACACCCTCCCTCTCTAGAAAATTCCAAATATTTTTTTAAAAAATTATTTGTGACTCTTCACTTACCTAGCACAGATATCATGCCTCTCACACAATCTTTGCTTGATCCCAACACATTTTTCACTCATCTACACCATAGATATCTTGAGAAAACCCTAGATGGTGCGCCCTACCCTTGGGATCTCCTCTTTTGCTTGGCGTTGGACACTTGGCATTGATCCAAGAGGGGTGAGTTTTCCTCTCCGAGTATAAAAGGAACCCTCCCCTCACTCTTTTCTTCACCATATCTTGAGCTATTGTTATGCTACTTGATTTTCCACTCTCTCTCTCTCTCTATTGTTCCATCATTTCCATTCTATGCTCTTAGGGTTTTGGACTATTTTCTCTCCAAGATCTATTTTCTTGAGTAATAACAAAGGAGAAGCTTTGGAGGATCACTAGAGGAGAAATGAATGTTCTTGTTCTTATTATGCATATGAGGTAAACTTGTATCGATTTGTTTGATGATTGTACATATTGGATCTTAGGTAAAGTGTTACTTGGGTAGATTTATCAATGCTTGTTCTTGTAGATCTATATATCTTGATATGTTAGATAGGATTGAAGTGTCGTCTTGTTAACATATTCAACATATTATCTCTTGTATGCACATCATCTTTCAAATTTTTGTAGGTTTTTCTTCAAGGGTTTCATTGGGAACACCACAAGCAAGAAGAATCTCTTGAAACACATCCATACTCCATGCTTTTCTCACCCTTTACTCTTCTTCTATATTGTTGTTCTTTCACATATATTTCAGCTAGCATAATCTAGTAAGATAGGTCATTTTATATCAAAAATTACAATTTTTTCTTAAGAAATTTTTTTTCCCTAAAAAGGCAAAAGTTTTTCTTCATTTGTAGAGTTGTGTGTGACATTTCTAGCAAGCATAGCTTCCTAGTTTTTGCAGGTTCAGATCTGGTTGAGAGGGCTTTTGGCTACCCAAAGGTATCTACACAACACTCAAAGACCCCCAAAGGGATTGGTAACTATTTCTCAACCTCGTTTGTCAATTTCTAGGCTTTCTTGTATATTTTTCTCCTTCTTTTGCTTGCTTGTAGTGGCTCACATTTGTGGGAGGAAAGAGGGTACGACCCCCTCCCACGTGTGAACCTTGGGTAGTTAGGATTTTAGTCTAGATCTTGATTTTTGTCTTTCATTTTGCCTTTGTCTTGCTAGGACGTGAGGGTTTGTGACATAAAGGGTATCTCCCAAACCCTAGGATGTGGGGTAGGGTTTGCTTGCTCGTCTTTTGGTTTGCTTGTTTCTGTTTCTCCCTTTGCTTGCTTCTTGTTTGCTTGTTGGTTTGCTTCTTGGCTTGCTTGTTTCTTTCCTCAATAATTTCTTAAAAAGCAAGATAAATAATTGCCTACCTTGTTGGGAGAGGAATACCCCAAAGGGTTAGGTTAGGGTTTTTAGTTTGTGATTTAAGATCGAAGTGCTATAATGTTCTAATATCCTAGATCTAGATCTAATACACTAAGTAATTCTCTAGCTTAAGCCTATTGGGCACCTAAATCAGCTTATTTAGATCTCATGCATGCTTAGTCTACTACAAATGCTTATTTTTATGTCTCATGCTTAGATCTATGAACTAAATGCTTAACTAAGTGAATGGTATTTTTTTTATTGCATAGATATTTTGATGCCATATGCTTAGAGTAACTTCTTTCGTTTAAGTTGATAAGTAGGCACACATAAATTTTCTTCTCTTTCACACTTGGTGTTGTTATCTTAATGCTTTAAAACTTAACATAAGTGTGATTGCACATCTCTATTGGTTGGCAAGTTGTTCTTGCCTTTGGTTGTTGGTTTCACACTACCTCTTTTGTGTATTTTAGTGACATATGCATGTGTTAATGTTATTGATCTTGTAACTTAGACAACACATTTTTAAGACCAAAGTAAGTTTCGGCCAAGTCACTAAATCACCATTAAAAAGTGTCATAAAATCTTTAAAACACTCCTAAACACTTCTAAAAGTCTACCTAACTAATATATAAACTTAATAGACTATTTAGGGTACCTTAGACCACCATCTTCACCATCTAAAACGGGGCTTGAGGAAAACAACGGAGGGTGTAGGCAGGGGACTGTCTCACGACGCACAGGATGTGTCCTCTCTGGGAAGCACTCTTGTTTTGGGCTGACCTGTGAAGCTAGGGTGGCAACACTTATTGAGCATCCAACAGTTATTTGGAAATAGGAGGAGGAGGCTTTGGTGAAAGCTTAATAAAATTTGAAAACCTTAAGAAAGCTTAATAACTCAACATTGGGCTTAAGCCTCTAATAAATATTTTGTGGGTTGAATAACTAAGAGTGTGGGCAATCTTCATCAATCTTAATAATACTTATGCTTAAAAGATCTAAATCTTCTTGAATGTGTTGATGACATTGATATATTGATGGTGATCTCATAAATGTGATGATGTGTAAATGCTAATGCTTTAATCCTTTGATATCCTGCACACAAAAAGATAAAATGTGGTTAGCTTGCTCCTTGTATCATTTGTATCTTAGCATTTTTCTTGTGAATAACTATATCTAATATTTATTGGTTCAATTTATTCTTTTGTAATTTTGTAAACATCTTGTAATCTACTTTCAACGAACAACCCTTAAACTTAGTTGACCCCATTGCCCAACCTTAGGCACTAGTCTTAGTTGACCTAGGGAAAGGTTTTGCTTTACATTCTAACCCTTTGCATCTTGCATTGTTGCCTTAAAATCATAGGGAAGATCCCCTCTAACCTTAAGAAATTAAAACTAACTCCTAGAACTTAACATTAACACATCTAGTAACTAAGGTCTACCCCCTTTGGCTTCCCTAGGAGTAAGCCTAGACGAAAGAGGTTTCGGTCAAAGTGACAGGGTGGGCCGGGAACCTAGGCATCGTGCCTCTAAGGACACACTAAGTGAGCCGGGCTTAGCTCATGTTTGCAAGTGTGTATAAGGATGACAACAAAGCCTTTTCATCATTTCTCCAAGAAGAAACACTTACTAGAGAATGAATACCTTAGTCTCAAGCCAACACTTGTACAATGTAATGCATCTAGTCTTAACATCAATGATAAGAAAACTTATTTCCTTCAGCATGGTGTGCAACAACACGATTTGGATATTTTAAAGGCTATTTTTCATTATAATTTTCTTCATCTTTCTATTGGTCTCAGGTATCTTGGTTATTTTTTGAAGATTGACAGGTACAAAAAAGAGGACCAGTAATGGATTATTGCCAAGTATGCATGTCAGATAAGTCACTGGTGCAATAAATGGCTTTATATTGGGGGAAGCTTAATACTAATTAAGGATGTTCTCGAAAGCCAACCAATCTATTGGTTAGCACTTGCAACCTTGCCTTCCCTGATCCTTCAAAGAATTCGATAGTTAATCTTTAGTTTCCTTTGGTCTAGAAGTAATAAAAAGAAGAAGATACACCTGTGTGCTTGGCAACTTATTGCTTGCCCAAAACAACATGGGGGTTGGGGCTTGAGAAACTTGGGTAGTTTTAGCAGAGCTATGGCGGCGAACACACTATGGAGAGCACTCATGCAGGAGGGATTATGGCATTAAGTCTTAAAGGATAAATACTACCCCTATGTTTCAGTTGCTTGATGGTTGTGCACAGTAAATGTTATGGATGTTAAAGGGTCTTAGACCTAGAAACATATTATAAAATCATTACATATCCTCTTACATTGGTTAGCTTGGAGGCCGGGGATAGGTCATACTATTATGTTGGGCAAAGATCACATTCTGGGATTGGGGTTTGGGGTTGTTTTGTCAGAAGAGTTGATCTCAGCTATCGACAGGAAAGGTATATACTACCTATACCAAGCTCAATGTGAGGCCCGTGTTGGGATGATTGGCACAAATTGGCTATCAAGTGACGATCTGGATTTAGAGGGTGTTAGCGCTCTATAAATTCCCGGAGGTTGTTAGGAAAGAAGGGATTTACCAGAGGTAACTTATCCAACCACTTCGAAGCTAGGATCTAGCCCTACCAACTTCAAAGAGGGATCTTTCTGTATGATTTAGACATGTTTCAAGTCTAGAATATTAGGCTAGGTGAATAAAATATTTTTGTTTTGTTTGTTGTCGTTTTCGTTGAGTTGGCTGAGATAGATTTACACATCCATTGGGCTATGGGGTCTGTGTTATGAAATAAAAGTCTAAACCAGAAAACAAAAAAAACCTTTCACAGGGAGAGATAATGCACTCATTGGATTCTTTTAGCAGTAAAAATAAGGAATAGCATAAAAAATGAGGAGGTCATTTACAACAAAGAAGCAGTTAAGAATTTCTTTATCATAAAATCAGAAGACGACACACTAAAATCTTTATAGTCAGAAATAGAGTATCCGGTGATAAATCCTGCAACATTCGTTACTTTCAAAGATTAGATTTAGAAAACAATGCGATAACTAAGCAATAATAACATTTAACTAAGAGAGGAACACATCACCAATGAGTACACGCAAGAATCCTGTGAAAAAGCCTTTTTGTATTAATGGAAGATCTCTTGATAAAAATATTACATTCTGGTAGCTTGCATGGTGTAAAGATCAACCCTCAATACTTCCAAATGTGAATTATTTATAGCCAAAATTAAAAACGATCCTGTCATTAAATATCAGGACGTGGTAAATCTATTTTTAGCTTAACTAACTTAACAAATTACAAAAATCTAGGAAACTGTTTGATGATGTGTCGAAACTTCATGTTGTTTTATGGGTGAACCGTTGGTGAGGCCTCTGCATGATCTCGTCTGAATAGATAGTTGACTAGGTTGGGGCAGTTCATCGACTACTCGATCAGATTGCAAAGCTCTTCCCATCAAAGATGACTGGGAACGACGACTTTGAGAAATCTCCGGTAAACTTCATCCATCTCTGTGTACTTAGAAAAAGTTGTCTTTGTGATGAAGATGTATCAGATCTCATGCTGTATGCTGATATCCAACTGTAGAGCATCTAGGAATGCCTTGCTAGTGATACTTCCTTGTATTCCTATGAATTTTGAACTATCCTTAGCCACAACGGCTAGTCTCTTTTTGTAATCGGGGAGCGTCATCAATTTATCATTTATCACTCTCAAACTAGGAAGACCCTTCTTCTGCAGAGCCTCGATCTTGCTGAAAAACCTTTGCACTCCCAGGTCCATATCCTGAACCTTTTCTTCTAGCTGTAGCATCTGTCCTCTCTTGGTCAAGACCCTCTTGACCTCAAGGATGGTCTCTGTTCTATCTTCAATTCTCAAATCTTCCAACTCCTCTATGGTTTTAGAGTTTAGGACTTTGATGATTTCTGTAGCCTCTGTAGGCATCTCCCACAGTTATGCTCTTATCTTCTTGATGGCTTGTTTGCTTCTTTGTACCAATTCATTCTGCTCAAACATAATTTGTATCATTGGCCATATTTCATTCATGGACTTGGTGATGTCTTTCCAGGCACTTTCTTTGACTTCGGCCAGTGTTTTGCCTGCCACAGTTTGCTTCCGAAGCTCTAGTAACTCTTGTTTGAGTTGGTCTGACACTTGATTTTCCTTGGAGTAGCTGGTTTGATAAGAAGATTTGAGTTCCTGGAGGTTCTCAATCTCCTTTTTGAGATTGCTAATCTCTGTTTCTTGCAGATTCATATCCTCCATGGATTTAGCCAGTTCAACAGTCTTTTCCAGAGACGTCAGTGGAGTTGCCGATGGGATTTCTGCCAGGGACGTTGTGCTCACTCCTGAGAGAGGAAACACACCCAATGGAATGACCTCCATGGGCTTTGATTCCTCTTTCTCTTTCACTAATTTCTCGAGTTCAGCTTCCATTTCCTTCAATTGTGCATTATGCTCCATGATTAACTTAAGCATCTCATCTTTCTCTCCTTCTGTCTATGCCATTTCCTTTTCTTGTGAGTCTACTGTTGGAGGCAGCTTCAATTGATTCCTAAAAGATGCTATGTCGGCATTTTTCTTCTTGAGCATCTCCTCGACTGCTTTCACATTCGAGGGATCATATCCGATCTTGAGGACCAGCTCTTCCAATGTCTTGATCCTGTTATCCTTGGAAAAGGATGATATTTTTGCCAACTTCAGCTGAGTCGGGATGTTGTTTAGAGATACTTGTAGCTTGGATGCGGTGGTGGAAGCATGGGCCAATGTGGAAAAAACCATTTCTCCAGTCTGCCTGTGCAAATCCATTTGATCGGTTGGATGCACATCCTTGGTCTGGAATTCAAAAGTCGCCCTTTTGTAATCGGTGATTACCTTTGGGTCTGGCACCTGTGCTTGGAGGAACGCCATGTGCATTCTACCCTTCTCAGTGTCGAATGCCGATAACAATATGTGTTGTGCAGTCGATGTTTGCTTCCAGAACTGAGCATATGTGTTGTTGGTCAGCGTCTGATTCTTTTTCTTGATCAAATCTTGTTCTAAAAAATACTCAGCTTCGTTCCTGCTTTGCCCGCCTGTTTTACTGTTGGAGTATCTGTAGGCTTCTTTGGCAATACTGTGGTTGTGATCTAATTGCTACTTGTACTGAGGAGCGACCGATCCACCTCCATAGTTGTAGTGGAAGGAATTTCCTTCTCGTCGGCCGCGTCAGGTGTCTGAGTGGTTTTCAGCCTCTTTGTGCACAATTGGAACTCTTCAGATGATACTTCAGTGACAGAAGGTGAAGTGTCCTTCCTGGGCCTTTTCTCCTTTGGGACTTGTGGTGTAGTCATCTGTGCAACAGTGACCGAAGGGTCCTATTGTTTTGTCTCAACTGGAGTGTTTGGCTCCCATTCTGTCTGGTTTGTGAACTTCTCTACCTCAGGCCTAGATATGTGAACATATGGGATATTCTTATTTTTGATCCTCATCTCAGAAATTATCCCACATAGATCATAGTGCCACACGAAACTAACAGAAAATTTCATTTCTTTTAGTAGTCTGTTTGCTTCCTCTTCGGTGCCTCGACTGTTGCAGATGAAAGACCCAATTTTCCCTTTGATCCTGAGTTGTTGCTTCTTCTTCAGAGACACAAAATGTATGTCGTCTGAGTTTATCATTTGTCTTATGTATTCCAGGGAAAAAATTCTGATAGGTAAGTATCTGGGAAATTTATATGGGGGCAACTCACACCCATAGACTCTAATCTCAGTGTGATTTTGGTATAGGTACCAATCACCAGTCTTTGTAAGGTTTGAGAGATGTAGAATCCTCTGAATTTCCTCATTAATTCTGGGTTCGGGTCTGTCGCTAAGCATACTCACCACTGGGTGGTAGAATTGTTCAATGAATTGCTTGAAACTGAATTCTGTGGAGTTATGTCTGAGCAAAGAGGTCCATGTTGTGACTTCCTGTGGCCTACCATCCTCATCCATCTTCTGCATAGAGAAAGAGAATTTGTCGTCTTGGGAGAAAACGAACAGGTATGCCAATATTGAAGAATACCAAAACATGCCTTCTGTGGCGAAATTTACGAATTGTTCATGAATGTTGTCCGCCAGAAACCTGCTATAGTCGAACTGTGCAGTAGGTTTCTCATCGGTGGAGAAAATGGACAGAAAACCCAAAATGGGTTCATCTACCCATTGATCTAAAAGATATCCAAGCAAGGCACATAGTGACGTGATGACCTGGTTTCCTTTTATTGAGAACAGGTAGGAAGGATAAGGGGGGTTTATAGTGGGGATTTGAACGGATTGTGGAAGAAAAAGATAAAAAATATGAGCTCTTTGAGAGAACGACAGCTTTTGGTAGAGCTCTGTGATGATTTCGAGGTTAAACGATGAGGTGGAGTCGACTCTGGATATCTGCATCATTTGGTCGATGGTTTCTGGTGTGATGAGGAAAAGAATTTCCCAGCACGAGGACACGATGGCTCTTTGTTTGGGGATATAATGGGCTTGGCACTTAAGGGCGAATTATGGGAAGTGGTGAATCTGGGGGAAAAGATACAAGGTAGGTTGGACTCCCAGAGCCCAATTTCGTCGCTCTGGTCTAGGAAAACTTCTTTGAGCCATGACTGTAGGTCCGCGAAGTCGAATTCGCATTTCGTGTATGCGATCAAGTAGTCTTTGTCGGCTAGAGGAATCCTGTCGAGGTCGACAGGAGGCGGGAGAAAAGGATTCTCCTCTCCTTCTGTTCTCTTTGATTTTGGTGCCATCACTGTAACAATACCTGCAAATAAAGCAAATGATTAGCGGGGATGACTATGGCTTTGGGTAGCTGATCGTAACGGAGGAAAAACGGGAGAAAAATCTCTGGTGCGACAGGAAAAAAGGTGTTTTTCTGGTGAGATGATACAGTAAGCAAATGGAAGAAGACGAGAAATGGTGGTTTTGAATGAACGGATATCCGTTGGGTGCGAAAGACAGGTTAGCAGGCTAACGGATAAGTTAGCCAGTAATAAATTGCCAACGGATCATTTGGAGTGTGAGATGGTAGGTAATGATGAATGGCGAATACAGTTGGGTGACGTGGAAGGAGTTGATTGGGTAAAAAGGCCACGGTGACGGTACTGACCATAAGTGACCAAGGAAGAAAAACTGACATAGTTATGGGATGTGACTCTTGTGGAAAAGGTGGATGATGATGTCATGAGGTGACGAAGTACATCAGACAATAAAAGGTGGTGGGATTTGGAACCAATGGATTTATGCTACGTATAGATA
>JZKD02S1647831.1:296327-317252 GCA_000966675.3 Picea glauca | reverse complement strand
GATATTCTTTCAAAAAAAGCACTAACTTTGCCTTCGGGACACATTCTCTTTACAAGATGGGAAGAAGGTAAAGAGGGACCTACCTTGAGGATCAATCTTTGAAAGACTGGACTTGCGAGCAGCCCAGCCATGGGATTGATTCTGGACATGATGAGACTAGTACTCCTTTTTGACCTGTGTAGTATGTTTTGATTCTTCAGCAGAATGCTTGTATTTCCTCGTTGTTAGACCTGTTACAACAGACTTGTATACTTTTATATCCTTCTGAATATAAAGCGTATTTTTTTCTCGTTGAAAAAAAAAAATTTATAATAAACATCAAGAGAATTTTGAATATTCTAGTTATATTATCATATTCTACATTAATTCCATGCATTTTGGATTTTCTATAGCTAGATATTCCTCTCAAGGTATTGAGATTTAAAACTAAAAATTTCAAAATCTGTTTGCAAAAGTAATTAATCTTCCTCCCAATAAAATTTATCATGATTAATCTGTAAATGGGAAATATTCATAAACTATTAAAAAAATTACATCATTATAAGGGATGCATAACTCTTTTCTCATTCTAATTACATGCCAAATGACTTGCTCATAATTATAAATAAAAAGATGAAATGAATGTAAAAATGGGACTGGGGTAGCGTTATTGAATCCTCATCATTATGAATATTTTGATACAATTTATGAATACATCTTTAAATTTAAACTTTGAAAGAACATTGAAGATAAAGAGGAATTTATGAATACATCCTTAAATTTAAACTTTGAAAGAACATTGAAGATAAAGAGGCGATTTACCCCATCAAATACATTTTTCATCTCTAGCTTGATCACCATACTTGGTTTCTCTTCTTGTTTGCTTAAGTGAATATATATTTTCCATCGTTTGCTTAAGTGAATATATATTTTCCATCTCCGCTTGATCACCATACCTAGTCTCTCTTCTTGTTTGCTTAAGGGAATCATATTATTCTCTTAAGTATTGTGGATTAGAATATGCCTCCAAAACTTCTTAGGATCCAGCATAGATAGTTGTGAAAGTTGCTCTTTCCTTTTATTGATATAGTGTTTTTTTTTTCCTTTTAATTAGGGATTTGTGTGTATTGATCTTATCGAGTTTTAAGGACTCATTAGAAGCATCCCTAATGGCTTTCTTAGCAATTTTATATTCTTTATCATACCAAGGGTTGGTCGTTCTATTATTCTTTTTACAAAACACCTCCAAAAAGAACTTATTAATAACACTGAAAATGATAATTATAAAATTATGATAAAGATATTCAATGTTGTCCTTATAACTTAAGAGATGTAATTCACTATTTAAATCCTTTAAAAAATTATCAACTTTACTTTTATCAAAACTAAAAAACTAAAAATATTTTTTTTATTCTTTAACATATTTCAAACTCTAATTATTATCACAAATATTGATATAAAATATGAGCAGGTGAGACTTAAACCTTAATAAAAATATGTAACAACATCGTTTTTTCGTTAACCTAATTAAAAATATATATAATAATTTAATATTATATACCTCAAACTTCAATTTTGTATTTAACTCCTTTTCAAATAAATCCAACCATTGGTCCAATAATAATGGCATGAGAGGACTCTTCCTTGTTCTGTCAATTCGTGAACAGTAATTAGGTAATAAAGTTGGAAAAAGTACCCAACTTGAATGGAAATATAAATATTATGATGGAAAGTAAGGGGACAAAGTTATTCAAAGCGATATATTTGGTCTTCTCACCATCACCTAAAGATTAGGACATAACGCTAATTTGTTTTTTTGCATATTAACAACGTGTTATTAGTAACTAGTTCATATTCATAAAGTCAAAACTAACCACGGAAAGTGGTCAACCGGTGGAAAAACTTGTGCAGCCGGTTCCACCAATGGAACTGGCTGCACAGGTTTTTCCACCGGATGACCACTTTCCGTGGTTAGTTTTGACTTGATGCAAATGAGCTAGTCATTAATAACACGTGGTTAATATAGAAAAAGCAAATTAACGTTATGTCCTAATCTTTCGGTGATGGTGAGAAGACCAAATAAATCGCTTTGAATAACTTTGTCCCTTTTCTTTCCGTCCTAATATTTATAGTTCCATGCAAGTTGGGTACTTTTTCCAACTTTATTAACTAATTATTGTTCACGGATGGACCAAGCAAGGAAGAATCATCCCATTCCATTTGAATTGGACCAATGGCTGGATTTTATGTTATTATTAATGTTGGCATTGAATATATGAGGCAATATTTGAAAAGGATTCAAAGACAAGTGAGATGTGGTCACATGAACATAGGGAATGGGTTAACACAAGTCGTTAAGAGATAGAGGTTGACATTAACGAGATAGAGGTTGACATGTTTGGTTGGTGAGGGAAGGAAAGCTTTAACATCATAAGATTAAGCCACTCGACCATGTGACACCACTCTTCCATCTTCAATATTTGTTAAAGTATTTAACATCATAAGATTAAGCCAGTGGGACCATGTGACACCACTCTTCCATCTTCTCTTCCATCTTCAATATTCTCTCTAGTCCACACTTCAGTTGGATCAGTTGAGTGGAGTCTTGATGCCACATTGGTTCCATCACCATGCAGCATTGGGATCATCAATACTAATGCGTATTGTCCTTGGGATTATCACCAAACTAGCGCATTACCCTCACTTCACTCTATTTCAGTGAGTTAACTGAAGACTGAGAGACTAGTTAACTCAAACTAGGTGGCAGTTAACTCCTGTAACTATCGGTGTGTGTCCAAATAACTCTATACCACCACTATGGTGCATTGGCTTCTCTTCTAGTGCGCATTAGTTGAGTTATACAGAGTATATCATGTGTAAATTATCATTCATTCATTGAGTTAATACAATTCTTTGATTCTCTCTCTCTCTCTCTCTCTCTCTCTCTCTCTCGTTTCCGTCTTTTCTCATTTTTCTGCAAACTATGTATGTCACTCGCTAACTAGATCTTATCTGTGTAGGTTCATCCACATTTACATGGTATCAGAGATGACGGATTGCTAGGAAAAAGACACACCAGACTCTTTTTGCAGGCACCGAAGATTGAAGATAACGGGAAAATGGAATTTCCAAAAGAATTGATTCTTACACTGTACAATTCCTTTGCATGGAAGGATAGGATGGTAATGCATCTTCGAAAAATTTGAAGAAGAGGATTATATAGGTTAACCATGGACACAGAGACCGAACCTACATCAACTATAGAAAAATCCAAGTATCTAAATCGGATGGATGAAGTGTATGGAACTATTTCCAGTCTCATTTCTACTAATCTCTTCTTTCATATATCCTCCTGTAAAAACCCCAATAAAGTCTTGACCAATATGGAAGGACTTTTTGGAAAATAGGATGAGATGAGGGGACATATACCCGAGGTGGAATTGCTCACTTTGGATCCAAAAACCTTTGACAATCTCCAAGATTTTTTTACCAAATATAAGGATTTGTTGTCGTAACTCAAGGCTTGTGGGGTTGATAAATCTAAGGAGGAGAAATAAATGGTTCTTACCATTCTTTCCAAACTTGGTCTGGAATACTCAATGTTTGTATCCACATTTCATTCAGTTAGGCTTGCCTTTGGAGCTACCTAGAAAACGTCTTCTCTTGAGGCCTTTATCGAGTCTCTGACGCTAGAGCAAACCAAGCTCATCAATATGGGAAAAATCAAAGGCTTAAAGGCGCATACACTTGTTGTGCAAGATGGTCGTAGTGACCAAAATCAGAATTATAAAAACCAAGACAAAAGGAAGGCACATGCAAATCCAAAGAAGGAAGGGTATTCAAAACCCTTCAACGATTCCTCCGGATCCAAAGGTGGAAAGGGAAGAAAAGGGGAGAAATGCACTTGTTTCCAATGAGGATTCTATCCAGAATCTGCATGCATGTAGAAACAAATTGATCCAGATTTAGGAGAGGAATGAACTGATTAACATACTTAATATAATAAAAACATAGATATGGAGAATAACACAAATATCCAGTGAACAATATCTTCTATTAAATAATGAAATAGGATGAAACTGTAAAACTACAGAACTGAAACTTGCTTGAATGGTGGTAGCTATCTCTGAGAAGAGATGTAGCTGCTACGTGCATCCGTCTGAGAAGAATGGATTACAATGAGGCTCCATAGGACTTTTTGATATTACTCTTGAATTCCAAAACCCTAGACATCCAAAAACTTAACCCTATAAGGTGAAACACCAAAAGTCATGTGGGCCCTATAGGTAAGTTGGTGTAATTTGGTACCTCAACTTCCTAGGGTTGTAACTTTTGCATACAACCTCCATTTTAGGTGCGTAATAGCCCATTGGAAAGGTCTTTAAGAGAACTACACATTCCGCCGTCAAACTCTAACTTCATCTACAATTTGACTGTGGCGAGCCAAAAAAACAACATTTAGGGCCCCAAAACGGCCCCAGAAGTACAACAAGATGTGCTAACATGAAAACATACAAAATAAGCCAGTTAGATTAGACGAGACGCTACCCGTATCCACCTGAAGGATGTGTGGGGATTCTGACAGCCCCAAAAGTGTAGAATCCACAATTACAAAGTAGTATAGGAGAACGTGTTTGAACAAAAACATACACGAGGAGACAATTGGAATAGGTGGGTGGCCACCAATATCCACCTGGATCAATCTTCCCCCCTTAGGAAGCAATGGTCTCCATTGCATTGAGTTCCCCCATCAGGTGAGGAAAATTCTACTGGATTTGGCCCCGGGTGATCCACTTTCCTTGGTGTAGGAGTTGCTTTGCCTTGACAACCCGATAAAGTTGGATCCATTGTTGGCAAGTGCCCTTGACCTATGTGTCCATGATCTAATCGGTGGATTCTTGTTCCATGCATTCAGGCTTGAGCTATGTTGGGGTAAATTGTTGTGCGATCTCAGAAGTTTCCAATAATGGTGGAAAATATGGCCGAAGGAGGTCCACATTGAATATTGGATACAGAACAAGGAAGGGTGGAGTGTTGACCTCAAAAGCATTGCTACCCACAACCTTGGTGATAGTGTAAGGCCCATAACAAAGTGGGCGAAGCTTTCGATGGGGCCCGGTGAGATGCTCCTTTTGCAGATGTAACTAAACTTTGTCACCAACCTGAAACTAGTGTGGTACCCTATGTTGATCATGGCGTTGCTTGTACTTAGGATTGGATTTCTGCAAAATCTCCTGGACCTGTTGGCAGATGTACTGAATCCGCTCAATGAATCTGGTGGCTTTGTCGATCACACATTGATCAGGGGAAGAGTCTGTCTGTGTGGTGGCAAGAGGGAGTGCAACATCAATAGGTCCTAAGGGTTGGAATCCTAGACCCACCTGAAATGGGCCATGGTCAGTGGAACTATGAAGAGCCCTGTTGTAACTGTGTTGGAAGAGCCCATGTACGTGGATGCTTAGAAATGTACATGCGCAGGATGTGCACAATCATCCGATTGACGACCTCTTTTTGGCCATTCGTTTGGGGGTGGAAAGCAGTGGATTTTGTGAGATTGGTGTTCAACAGAGACCAGAGACTCAGCCAAAAGGTGTTGAGGAACCTGATGTCTCGGTTGGAGATGATGGTCTGTGGTATCCCAAAGTGGACCTACACTCGTTCGAAGAAGAGATTGGAAATATCTGCTGCTGTGACATTCTTCTTACAGGCTATGAGGATGGCCATCTTCCAAAACAGATCAACGACCATAAACACACAATCATTTCATTGCTTGGTGGATGGAAATCCAGACATGTAATCCATTGAGATGGATTCCCAAGGCTTCTCAAGAATCAGAAGAGGCGTATATAAGCCTTTCTTCTTGATGGTTGGCTTGACAATGGCACAAAAAGTGCAAGATTTGATATACTTGCTCACGTCCTGTCGAAGTTTTGGCCAATAAAAATGTTTCTGAAGAACGACCACAATTTTCTCTACGCCAAAATGTCCTGCCACCCGACTGTGGTGGGTTTCCCAAATCATCTTTGCACGCTCTCTTGTAGGAACACAGAGATGGACCAGGTGGCATAAGAGTCTGTCCTAAATGTGAAAATCAGTGACAATTGTGCCTGTACCCAAGAGCTGATATGTGGTGGAGAAGTCTGGATATTGCTGATAAAGTTGGTGCCACTCAGAGGCTTTATGTCCACAGGAATGGAGCATAGTGGTGAGTGCAGCCATAGGAGGCCGACTGAGGCAATCAATGACACAATTGGAGATAAACTTATTATACTTGATGTTGAGATGAAACTGTTGCAGGTAGGTGGACCACTTATGATGGCAGTTGTTTTGCAATTTTCCTTGTGTCTATATGAACTGCAGAGGCTTGTGATCAGTATGTATGATTGTCTCTTTCCCCAGAATGTAATGTTTCCATTGACGACATGCTTGTACAATGGAATACATTTCCTTTTCATAGGTGGGGTATTTTCGAATAGTATCAGAGAGTGTCTCACTATGGTATGCCACCGGATGCCCGTACTGAGTGAGAAATGCGCCCACAACATAGTCAGATGCATTAGTCTTAATCTTGAATGGTTGTTGCAGGTCGGGAAAGGAGAGTACTGGAGCTGAGCACAAGCAATGCTTCGGATCACCAAATGTTCATTGTTTCTCCTTCCCCCACATGAACTTGGCGCTACCATTTCCCTTGGTCACCTGGCTAAGGGCCCATGCAATATGTGAGAATCTCAACATCAACCATCGGTAGAAGTTGGCTAGCCCTAGAAAGCTCTGAAACTCGGTTAGTGTGGTCGGGGCTAGCCAGTCACAGATGACTTGGATCTTAGTTGGATCAACATGTACCCCATGCTTATCAACAATGTATCCCAAGTATTGGACCCTGTTCATGCCAAAAGATCATTTTTCCAAGTTGGCATACAACTTGTGCTGCCGTAGAGTGCTCAAAACCTGCTAAGTATGCTGCATGTGCTCTTCCTATGTTCTGTTGAAGATGAGGATGTCATCCAAATATACCACCACAAAGGAGTTGGTTAAGGGTCTCAATACATCATTCATCAACCTCATGAAAGTGGTTGGTGCATTTGTTAAGCCAAAGGGCATGACTAGCCATTCATAGAGACCTTCCTTAGAATTGAAGGTTGTCTTCCATACATCAGTTGGTTTGATGGGAACCTGGTGGTAGCCAGACTTTAGGTAAATATTTTTGAAGAAATTTTCCCCCTTGAGTTGGTCAAGTAGGTCATCAATCCTCGGAATGGGGTAGCGGTTCATGAATGTGATTTTGTTTAAGGCTCTGTAATCAATGAAGAGTCGCCAAGTCCCATCCTTCTTCAACACCAGTACAATCAGATTTTCACAAGGGGAGGAGTTGGGTATGATTTGCCCCTTTTGAAGAAGATCTCAGATTTAACGCCTGATTTCATCATTCTCCATCAACGAGTGCCGATAGACTGGTCCATTAGGTAAAGGTGCGTTGGGGGTCAGATAAATTGGATGATTGACTTGGGAATGCGTCGGTACCCCTGTAGGTGAGGAGAAGATGTCTCTGTATTCTTCCACGATCCTGTCCACTTGCTTCTGTTGCAAAGAGAGGCGATGTGTAGAGGCCACAGATGTGGCAACAACCTTTTGCTTACTGTGAGCACATATCACAATGAAGACAAACTTCTCGGTCTGTGAAATGACCTTACTGCATTGCTTAACAGAGATTAAAGAAATAACAATAGGTGACGCTACCTTTGGGATCCTGTAAAATTGTCTACCCAAAGTAATAATAACACTACGGGGTCTAGACTCATACATAATGTTATAACCCTATAATTTATAGGATCAACTGGTGACTGAAATGTTATCTCTTTAGTGTTTTTTGTTTGTCAAATGATTTTTCATTCTGCAAATAGAAAAAAGAAAAAGAAAGAAAAAGAATAAAAGAGGGCATAAAATAATTTCAATTAGAGCCCCATGCAATAACAGTGACTTGGTCCATACCTTTCAAGCATGGACAAGTCCTTTTAAATTGATGTTGATAGGAATAGTGAATAAGCTTGGATAAACTGTTTAATCTTAGCCAAGTGATCTAGGTTAGTTAGTGAATAAATCTGGCCAGACTGCCCAATGTTGGTCAGATAGCCCCAGGGTAGAGTAAGTTCTTAGCCCAACAGTTTAATCTGGGCTAATTGTCATAGGAAGTTAGGTTAGAACATAGGGTAGTTTGGTTTATTTTCAGTAAAACCAGCTTGATGATCAATGTTGGACCATGCCTTGGATGTTTAAAAAGTTGGTTGTCTAACCCCTTGGTGATATAAACATGTGAAAGCTTGGGAAAAACCCACGATATGCACTTATCCTAAGTTCTCTGGGCGCATATGCTTTTCACACCCATATTTATGCACCGCTCATGTATCAACGACTCAGATGATCGCGCCTAGATCTACGGTGGACAAGCTTTTCCGAACCCCCCCCCGATCGTTCTGCCTTTAACGGGGGGGGTCCGGAATCGGAGATAATGTATGCGCGCATCTGGACGGCCCAAGTTTCGGCGCTTAGATCTATGGTCTGTATTGGATTCCAGACCCCCCCGTTCGTTCTGCCTTTGATGGAGGGAGGGGGGGGGGTTCCAGAATGTGTGTTAAAGATCGAGCGCAGATCTGCGGTCGAAAGGAAAGCGTGCAGATCAACGGCTCAAGGTATTTTTCGGACCCCCCCGACTGATCTATTTTTAACGGTTGGGGGGGGGGTCCAGAATGGAATTTTCCTCTGGTGGGCCCCCTATCTATACGTGGCATGAATCTACTGGTCCTGAATCCCACCGCCTCTTACTGTCTGGCATACCTCGTCACCTCCTGACATCATTATCCATTTTTCCATAAGAGTCACATCCTATAACTCCGTCAGTCCTCTTCCCTCGTGCACCCATGGAAAGTCCTTTCACCATGGTCTTTTCCCCCAATCGATAACCGCACGTCACTCATCCATATGTGTCAGTTGTTGTCACCTGCCATCTCACGTTCTAAATGACCCGTTGGCCATTTATTACTGGATAACCTATCCGTTAACCAACTAACCTATCTCCCACGCCCAACGGATACCCGTTTACTCAAAATTACCCACCCTTCATTCCTTCACCATTTACCCACTCATCGCACCAGAGAATTTACCCCGTTTTCCTCTCCATTACATCTAGTCGCCCACATCTACTGTCATCCCCGCCAACTTTGTTTTATTTGCAGGTATTGTTATAGTAATGGCGCCAAAGTCAAAACAAACAGAAGGTGAGGAGAATCCGTTTCTCCCGCCTCCTGTTGACCTCGACAGGATTCCTCTGGCCGACAAAGACTACTTAATCGCAGACAAAAAGTGTGATTTCAACTTCGCGGACCTACATTCATGGCTTAAAGAAGTTTTCCTGGAACATAGTGACGAAATTGGACTCTGAGAGTCCAACCTACCTTTGTATCTCTTCCCCCCGATTCACCACTTCCCAGAATTCACCCTCAAGTGCCAAGCCCACTATATCCCTGAGCAAAGAGCCATCCTGTCCTTGTCCGGGGAAATTCTTTTCCTCATCACGCCAGAAACCATCGACCAAATGATGCAAATATCTCGAGCCGACTCCGCCTCGCCTTTTAACCTTGAGATCATCAGAGAATTATACCAGAAGATGTCTTTTCCTCTAAGAGCTTAGATTTTTGAGCTTTTACTTCCACAATCAGCTCAGCTCCCCACTACAAACCCCCCTTATCCTTCCTCCATGTTCTCAACAAAAGGAAGCCAGGTTATCACGTCCCTATGCACCTTGCTTGGTTATTTTTCAGATCAATGGGTAGATGAACCCATTCTGGGATTTTTGTCTATTTTCTCCATCGATGAGAAGCCCACTGCACAGTTCAAATTCAACATGTTCTTGGCAAACAACATCCACGATCAATTCATAAATTTCACCACAGAGGGCATGTTCCAATATTCTTCAATACTGGCATACCTATTCATTTTCTTCCAAGTGGACAAATTTGATTTTTCTATGCAGAAGATGGATGGAGATGGAAAACCTTAGGTGGTAACCGCATGGAATTCCCTTCTCAGACATAACTCCACGGAATTCAGTTTCAAGCAGTTCATCGATCAGTTCTACCACCCGGTGGTGAGTATGCTCAGCGGTAAACCAGAACCCAGAATTAATGATGAAGTTCAAAGGATCCTACATCTCTTGGACCATACAAAGACTGGTGATTGGTACCTGTACCAAAATCACACTGAGATCAGAGTCTATGGGTGCGAGTTGGCCCCATATAAACTACCCAAATACTTACCTGTTAGAATTTTTGCCTCGGAATACATAAGGTAGATGATAAACTCAGATGATATTCATTTTGTGTCTTTAAAGAAGAAACAACAACTCATAATCAAAGGGCAGATTGGGTATTTCATCTGCAACAATCGAGGCGCTGGGGAGGAAGCAGACAGACTGCTAAGGGAAATGAAATTCTTTGTCAGTTTCACATGGCACTATGATCCGTGCAGGATTATTTCCGAGATGAGGATAAAAAACAAGAATATCCCGTATGTCCATGTATCTAGGCCCGAGGTAGAAAAATTTGCAAACCAGACAGGATGGCAACCAAATACTTTGGTTGAGACAGAACAACAGGACCTCCCGGTCATTGTATCATAGACAACCACACCACAGGCTCCAAAGGAGAAAAGGCCTAGGCAGGATCTGTCACCTCCTGTCACGGAAGTATCATCAGAAGAATTTTGACTGCATACCAAGAGGCCAAAAGCCAGTCCGGCTCCTGACCCGGCTGGAGAAAAGGAGATTCCATCCACTACAATGACAGAGGTTGATCGCTCGCTCCTTAGTACAAGAGACAAGAAGATCATAACCACAGTATTACCAAAGAAGCCTATGGCTACTCCACCAATCAACCATCCAGGCAAAACAGGACCGAAGCTGATTATTTTTGGGAAATACGATCTGATGAAGAAAAAGAACCAGACTCTGACTAGCAGCACATACGCCCAATTCTAGAAGAAAACATCGACTGCACAACACAGGATGCTATCGACATTCGACACTGAGAAGGGAAGAATGCACATGGTATTCCTCCAAGCACAGGTACCAGACCCAAAGGTAATCACTGATTACAAAAGGGCCACTTTTGAATTTCAGACTAAGGACGTGCATCCAGCTGATCAAATGGATCTGCACAGACAAATGGGAGAAATGGTTTTCTCCATGCTGGCACATGCTTCCACTACTGCCTCCAGGTTACAAGTGTCTCTGAACAATGTCCAGACGCAGTTGAAGTTGGAGAAGATATCATCCTTTGCCAAGGATAACAGGATCAAGACGTTGGAGGAACTGGTCCTCAAGATCAGGTATGATCCCTCGAATGTGACAGCATTCGAGGAGATGATCAAGAAGAAAAACACAGACATAGCATCTTTGAGGAAACAATTGAATCTTCCACCAACAAAAGACTCGCAGGCAAAGGAAATAGCAGAGACAAAAGGAGAAAAAGATGAGATGCTCAAGTTGATCATGGAACATAATGCACAATTGAAGGAAATGGAAGCTGAGATGGAGAAGCTAGTGAAAGAGAAAGCACAATCGAAACCCATGGAAGTCATTCCATTGAGTGCAGTTCCACTCTCAGGAGTGAGCACAACATCACTAGCAGAAGTTTCATCGGCTAATCCACTGACGTCTCTGGAAAATATGGTTGAATTGGCTAAATCTATGGAAGAGATGAATCTGCAGGAGACAGAGATTAACAGGCTTAAAAAGGAGATTGAGAACCTTCAGGAACTCAAATCTTCTTATCAAACCAACTAATCCAAGGAAAAACAAGTGTTAGACCAGCTCAAACAAGAGTTACAACAGCTCCGGAAGCAAACAGTGGCAGGCAAGACACTGGCCGAAGTCAAAGAAAGTGTCTGGACAGACATCACCAAGTCGATGAATGAAATATGGCCAATGATACAGATTATGTTTGAGAAAAATGAATTGGTGCAGAGAAGTAAACAAGCCATCGAGAAGATTAGATCAGAACTGGGAGAGATTCCCACACAAGCTAATGAAATCATCAAATTCCTAAATTCTAAAACCAGAGAGGAGCTGGAAGAGCTGAGAATTGAGGATAGAATGGAGACCATCCTTGAGGTCAAGAGAGTCTTGACCAAGAGAGGACTGATGCTATAGCTAGAAGAAAAGGTTCAGGCTATGGACCTAGGGGTACAAAGGTTTTTCAGGAAGATCGAGGCTCTACAGAAGAAGGGTCTTCCTGGTTTGAAGGTGATAAATGACAAACTGATGACACTCCCAGATTACAAAAAGAGACTAGTCGACGTGGCTAAGGACAGTTCAAAATTTTCAGGAATTCAAGGTAGTATTACTGGCAAGGCATTCCTAGATGCACTTCAGTTGGACATCAGCATACAGCATGAGATCCATTACATCTTCATCACCAAGCCTACTTTTGCCAAGTACACAAATATGGATGAAGTCTACCGAAGATTACTCAAAGTCAGCGTTCCTAGTCATCTTCGATGGGAAGAACTTTGCGACCTGATCAAGTAATCGATGAGCTATCCCAGCCCAGTCAGCTATCCATTCAGACGAGGTCATGCAGAGGCCTCACCAATGGTTCACCCAGAAAACAACATGCAGTTTCGACACATCATCAAACAATTTCCTAGATTTTTGTAATTTGTTAAGTTAGTTAAGCTAAAATTAGATTTACCATGTCCTGATCTTTAATGACAGGATCGTTTGTAATTTTGGGTTATAAATACTTCACTTTTGGAAGTATTGAGGGTTGATCTTTACGCCCTGAGAGCTATCAGTCTGTAATATTTTTCAAGAGATCTTCCATTAATACAAAGAGTCATCTTCACATGATTCTTGCGTGTACTCATTGGTGATGTTTTCCTTTCTAAGTTAAATGTTTTTCTTGCTTAGTTATCATACTTTTTTCTAAATCTAATCTTTGAAAGTAATGAACGTTGCATGATTTATCTTTGTATACCATGTTTTTGACTTTAAAAGATTTTAGTGTTTCATCTTCTGATTTTACAATAAAGAAATTCTTAACTGCTTCTTTGTTGTAACTGACATTCTCACCTTTTTTGCTATTCCTCATTTATGCTGCTAAAAGAATCCAGTGATTACATTATCTCGCCCTGTGAAAAGTTTCTTTGTTTTCTGGTTTAGGTTTTATTTTCATGATACAGACCCCATAGCCCAATGGATGTGTAAATCTCTCTCAGCCAACCCAACAAAAACTACAACAAACAAAACAAACATATTCTATTTACCTAGCCTAACATTTTAAATTTGAAACATATCTAAATCATATAGAGAGATCCCTCTTTGAAGCTGGTAGGGCTAGATCCCAGCTTCAAAGTGGTTTGATAAAGTTACCTCCCGTAGATTTCTTCTTTTCTGACAACCTCTAGGAAATTTACAGAGCGTTAACATAGTGGCGACTCCACTGGGGAAGAACTGAACAAATTTTAACCTCACGTCTTCTTTTCCTTGGAAGAACAGTTTGCTTATGAAATATTGCAAATCTGAGAAAGGAGTAATGTTTAGAGGTTGTTAAAATCCTGCACATATTATTTTCGGATTCGTAAAACTAAAAAGTATATATATAAAAATAAAAAAGAAATATGGCTCCCAAAAGAGCTCATACTCGATCTCACCCTGACCCAAAACCTACGATAGCAACTGGTAATCCAGAACAGTTGCTCAGGAAAAAGGCCATTGTTGAAGGTTCAATAAGTCATAATCCCCTTCAGAAGTTCCCTTCTCTTCTAGAAGAGCTTGTTTCCCTTCAGGATCTTGATTTTGACATCCTTTTCGAACAAAGCCTATTTAGAACGAAATCGCTTTGTGGCTGAAATTGTCCTAGACCCAACCGTCTTGCAACCCCGAACTCCTGAAGTTCTATCTCCCACTCCTAAACCTCAAACCACGCACTCCGTGCCAGCTAGCCCCTCCTCATCCTCGTCTTCTGTCACCACCCCACCTATCATCTAGGTTGTCGTCCCGCCTCCTCCACCTATCATGGCAGCCATATATGCTCCCTTGGTGTTGGCCGCACCCCTTCATGCTATGCCCCAATACCATCAAACGATACTTCCACAGTTCGATGGAACAAGACCCTTGAGCGCCCAACAACACGTTGATAAAATGAATGATTATTTTGACCTGCAGGAAGTAGATGAGGCTAATGTTCAAATGAGATTGTTTGCGCAAAGTTTGACGGGTGATGTTAAGAAATGGTATAAAGGTTTATGTGTTGCCTCAGTACTCGACCTTACCGAATTTCAAATAATTTTTCTAGATAGATGGGAGGTAAAGAAAAACCCTCTCCAAATCTTGTCAGAGTACGAAAACATTAGAAGAAATCAAGGTGAGACAGTACAAGATTACTACGCTCGTTTCAATAACCTGTACAATGCAATTCCAGCTGATATTAAACCTCCACAAGATTTGGCATTGATAAAATTCCTTGATGGTTTTGACGCCGATATGTCATATCAATTAAGGGAAAGAAACTCCACCACACTAGAGGACATGCAGAAAAGTGCAATAAGTGTGGAGGCCAACCTGTTGGAAAAAAGGGCACGACAGAGGACAGAGAGGAGAGTCACAATCAAAGAGGAACCTTCCACATCAACTTCTGATTCCAAATTGGATTCCTTGGCCAGAGCAATGGAAAGAATGATGGAGAGACTTACTCTATCCGAAAGAAACCCTCCTAGAGAAAACCCACCAGCTCCTCAAATTCAGAATCCTAACTTCAGAAGAAACCCTCCCCAAATCAGGCAGAGAGATCCTAGGGATCAAAAAGAACAGAGAGGTCCTGATCAACAAATCAGACCTCCCCTACAAGAAAATTATGCCAATGAAGGAGAAGAAGTAATTGAAGGACTGGAGGATACTCACATAAACCTCATGGGCATTCACAATAACAAAGCTATCTTCCTTACCCAGGAAGAGCAAGAAATTTTTCTTCTCTCTCAAACAAAGGTGAACGAAGAAGCTGAAGACGCCGAACAACAGGCATTTGAAAATGTTATTTTGGAGGTACACCGGTAGTACAACCTGCAAAGTAAAAAGACATATGGAAGTTCTCCAAAAAAGGTGACCGAAAAGAAGAATATAGTCGAAACTCAAAAAGCCTCTGAGCCTTCTGCCGAGAAGAGCCTTGAGAAAGGTAATGTTGAAGTTCCAGCAAAAAGAAACCTTACTATTCTGAAAAGATCATTGCAGATTGAGGTTTCATCAACTAACCGACCAAATACTTCTGGCCAGAAGATTGTGGTGGACAAATCAGAATCGCTGAGCCAAAGCAGAGCACCTACACTTTTCAGCCTCGAAGTGGAATTAGCCAAAGTAAAAATTCTCATTCCCCTTTCCGAGTTGATGAGCAAAGATGCTTACCGTTCACAAGTGATTAAAGCGCTGACCATTGAACTTGATATAGGCACAAAGGCCTTAACCGTTGGATCATCGAATCATTCAGATACTGTAAACCTTACAGATGATCAACCTGAACTCCTCTTCGGACCTGAAGTGGATGGTCAGACCAACAATGGTGTTGTCGCTCCTTTTTACATCAGCCTTAATATACACGACCTGATTCTACATAATGCTATGTTAGATTCGGGTGCTTCCCGTAATCTGATGCCTAAAGCAGTGATGGAAAAACTGGGACTTGAGGTTACCAGACCTTACAAGGACTTACACTCTTTTGACTCCAGTAAAGTTAGATGTATCAGTTTGATCAAGGATTTGTGTATCACCCTGGTTCAGATTCCCACAAAAAGCATGGTCATGGATGTTGTGGTTGCGGACATTCCCCCAAAGTATGGTATGTTGTTGTCCCGGTCTTGGGGGGCCAAGTTGAAAGGTACTTTGCAGTTGGATATGTCGTATGCCACTGTCCCAGTTTTTGGGCAATAAAGAATACTATACCGAGAAACACTGATGAAATACATGGTTAGCAGCCAAGAAAAACCACATAACTATCCTCTGTACTCTGCACATTCTGACCTGGATTCCTTTATCCTATATAACGATGGTGATATGGAAGAACAAATCACTCATCTGGAAGAAGATACATCTAGTCCGGACGAAGGCCAAGAAATCACCGAGGCAGAAAGAAAGAAAAATGTGATAACTGAAGAATTGCCAGCGGATTTCTGGAGCATGGATTTTGATGGGGCCGTAAGCAAAGAAGGAGCTGGAGCGGGAGTTTGGTTGCACAATCAAAGATCCAGGTATTCGGAAAACCATTCTTACAAATTGAATTTTCAATGCACTAACAACATAGCTGCATACGAAGCTTTGATGCTCGGTCTTAAACTTTTGAAGAAGGTTGGTGCCAAACAAATCATGGTAAGGGGAGATTCTGAATTAATTATTAAGCAAATTAAAGGTGAGTATGCAGCAAAACATCCCCGTCTTAGATCTTATAGGAATGTTGTTCTGGACACCCTTAAATGTTTCACTGAAGTTTATTTGCAGGTGATGCCTAGGGGACATAATATTTTAGCAGATGAATTAGCTACGTCAGCAACCACATGCAAGATACCTTTTCGTTCCACTTGCCCATACACGGTGGAGGTGAAGTGCAGACCAACCGTTCCAGACAACATCAGATACTGGCAGGTATTTGGTAATGATGATCAAATTAAATATTTTCTACAATGTAAAAATGATTTCGAGTGTACAAACATAGACTTAGAAAATGAAGATGAAAATATAGAAAGACCAGATTTTGGAAATGATAGTGTAAATAAGATAGATTCAGGAGAATTAGGTGAGGATGAGATAGAAGATGATGTGTTGCATTTGAAAAGTAATGTTTTACCTAGGGGTTTAGTTCCTTTAGAGGACTTATTCGATTTTAATGATGTAGCTAAAAAACCGAAAATTGAAGCCAGTGGTCAAGAAGTAGAAGATTGTAATATAGGGACAGAAGAGAAACCCAAGATGGTGAAACTTTCCAAATCATTACCCCCTGAGAAGAAACTCAAATACATTGAGCTTTTCAGGGAATATTCAGACGTATTTGCCTGGGGTTACAAGGACTTGAAATATTATGACACCAGCATCATACAACATAGGATTCCAATAAAGGAAGATCAAAAACCGTTTAGACAGAAACTTAGGAGAATTAATCCCAATCTACTTCCCCTGATAGAAAAAGAAATAAAAAAAATGTACGATGCTAAAATCATAGTCTCGTTACGATTTGCCAAATGGGTTTCAAATTTGGTCCCAACACGAAATAAATCTGGAGAAATCAGGTTTTGCATCGATTTCTGAAATCTGAATAAGGTCTCTCTGAAAGACAATTACCCATTGCCAAAAATGGACCACATCTTACAAAGGGTAGTCGAATCCAGTCGAATTTCTTTACTGGATGGTTTCTTGGGTTATAATCAGGTCCTCGTTCACCTAGATGACCAAGAGAAAACTGCTTTCACAACACCATGGGGTACTTTCATGTACGTGAAAATGCCTTTTGGGTTGATGAACACTGGGGCCAATTTCCAGAGAGTGATGGACATCACTTTTGTGGAATAACTCGGCAAGTTTATTGTCATCTATCTGGATGACGTAACTGTGTTTTCCCAATCTGATGACGAGCACTTAAGACATCTCAGACGAGTTTTTGAGAAATGCAGGAAATTTGGGATTTATTTGAATCCTAAGAAGAGCCTGTTCAGATTAGAGGAAGGTAAAATTCTAGGGCACATAATCTCTAAGGACAGAATTAAAATAGACCCCAGTAGAATTGAGGCCATTCAGAAATTAGAACACCCAAGACATATCAAATTGTTATAGTCTTTTATCGGAAAAATAAACTTTCTGCGAAGATTCATACCCAACCTGGCTGAGCTTCTCAAGAACATCACAAACATGTTAAAAAAGGACACAAAAATAAAATGGGACACTGGGTCCAGGCAGTCTTTTGAACAAGTCAAACGCGCACTCACACAGGCCCCAGTCTTGATCAGTCCTGACTTCACCAAAGATTTCTATCTTTTTTCTTTCGCCTCTGAACATACCATTGCAACAGTATTACTACAGAAAAACAACGAAGGGTATGAACAACCCATAGCCTTTTTCAGTAAAGCTTTAAGAGATGCTGCTTTGAATTATAAAATAATGGAGAAACAAGCTTTTGCCTTGGTGAAAGCCATAAACGATTTTAGAGTATACATTCTCCATTCCCACACCATTGCTTATGTTCCGAATGCGGTAGTAAAAGACATTTTAACACAGGACAATCCGGACGACCGAAGAGGAAAATGGATTGCTATCATTCTAGAGTATGCCATAGAGATTAAGCCTACTAAACTGATTAAAGGTCAACGTCTAGCAAAGTTAATGGCTGAATCAAATTTCCATGCTCTTGACATTAATTTCTTAGCTGCAGTAGATGAACAAGGTGAGCAGGCGACTCCAAGCGTGAGAGAGGTACTTCTCAAATCTCCATGGTACACAGACCTGATATTTGTTTTGCATAATTTACAATCTCCCCCTGGTCTGACCAAAACTAAAGCTAGGTTTTTGAAATTGAAAGCATTAAAATTTTTCATTCTAGAAGACAATCTGTATTGGAAAGATCCTTGAGGTATTTTGTTAAATTGTCTATTGAAGGATGAAGCTGACAGAGTACTGCAGGATTTTCATGCAGGGGACTGTTGTGGTCATCTGAACTGGAAGGCCACAGCCAACAAAATCCTCAGAGATGGATTCTATTGGCCAAATCTATTCACTGATGTGCATCATAAAGTGACTTCATGTCATCAATGTCAGTTGTTTGAAGGAAAAAGAAAACTTCTTCCTCTACCCCTGAAACCAATCTCCATTGAGGCCCCTTTCCAGCAATGGGGATTAGACTTCATCAGAGAAATTCATCCTCCCTCTTCGGGCCAACATAGGTGGATTCTTATTGCCATGGATTATTTTACAAAATGGATCGAAGCAGTACCAAGCAGGCAAGCCATTGATTCTGTCATTATTAAATTTCTTGAAAATAATATCTTGTCCCGTTTTGGATGTCCTAGAAAGATTATAAATGACAATGCAGTTGCTTTTCGATCTAAGAAACTCATAGATTTCTGCAAATAGTATCATATTGGTTTGGGACATTCCACATCTTACTACCCTCAGGGAAATGGGTTGGTGGAATCATCAAATAAAACCATGGTAAACATTATCAAGAAACCTTTGCAAGAAAACAAAAAGTCGTGGCATAACAAGTTGGTTTTCACACTATGGGCCAACAGACTGACCACTAAAAGGTCAATCGGTATGTCACCATATCAGCTGGTCTATGGCACAGAAGCAGTCTTTCCCACTTTTTTAGGAGTTCTTGTCATGAAATTGCTGCAAGACATGCAAGCCAAGCCAAACGACTCTCAAAGAAGGATCAACTAGATGATCCATTTGCAGCAGTCTAGGGAAGAAGTATACAACAAGACTCAGGTAGTCCAAGAAAGAATTAAGAATATTTTTGACAAAAGAACCAAGGAGGATGATTTCGAGCTAGGAGATTTGGTGCTGAGATGGGATTCCCGAAATGAAGATAAGGGAAAACATGGAAAATTCGGCAGTCTGTGGAAGGGACCATACATGATTCAAGCATTTAGAGGGAATAACGCCTTCTTGCTCAACAACATTGATGGGACAGATCTGCCAGGAGGACCTGTAAATGGCAGAATGCTGAAGCATTATTCACCGCCTCAGTAGGGACCTGAAGTGACACTTTCCATTGTACAAACCATTTTCATTTTGCTTGCGAATTTCCGAGTGAATAACTTTGGTCAGATGGTTGAAGTCCGGAGAGAAGGCCCTAAGCCACTGATCATTGTCTTCCAATTTTTTGAAATAAAACCAATCAAGAAACAAAGGCGATTATGGAGAAAGTTTCAGAGCATCAGGAATCAAGATTCTTGACACTTCACAAGGAGAGTACCATCCCCAGGTGGAGCCGTTGTTATAACCCTATAATTTATAGGATCAACCGGTGACTGAAATGTTATCTCTTTAGTGTTTTTTGTTTTTCAAATGATTTTTCATTTTGCAAATAGAAAAAAGAAAAAGAAAAAGAAAAAAGAAAAAGAAAGAAAAAGAATAAAAGAGGGCATACAAGAATTTCAATTAGAGCCCCATGCAATAATAGTGACTTGGTCCATACCTTTCAAGCATGGCCAAGTCCTTTTAAATTGATGTTGATAGGAATAGTGAATAAGCTTGGCTAAACTGTTTAATATTAGCCAAGTGATCTAGGTTAGTTAGTGAATAAATCTGGCCAGACTGCCGAATCTTGGTTAGATAGCCCCAGGATAGAGTAAGTTCTTAGCCCAACAGTTTAATCTGGGCTAATTGTCATAGGAAGTTAGGTTAGAACATAGGGTATTTTGCTTTATTTTCAGTAAAACCAACTCGATGATCAATGATGGACCATGCCTTGGATGCTTAAAAAGTTGGTTGTCTAACCCCTTGGTGATATAAACATGTGAAAGCTTGGGAAAAACCCACGATATGCACTTATCCTAAGTTCTCTGGGCGCATATGCTTTTTGTGCCCACATTTATGCACCACTCATGTATCAACGGCTCAGATGATCGTGCCCAGATCTACGGTGGACAAGCTTTTAAGGACCCCCCCCCGATCATTCTACCTTTAAAGGTGGGGGGGGTCCGGAATTGGAGATAATGTATGCGCGCATTTGGACGACCCAAGTTTCGACACTTAGATCTACGGTCTGTATTGGATTCCAGACCCCCCCGTCCATTCTGCTTTTAATGGAGGGGGTGGGGGGTCCAGAATGTGTGTTAAATATCGTGCACATATCTGCGGTCGAAAGGAAAGAGCTCAGATCGACGACTCAAGGTATTTTTCTGACCCCCCCGACT
>JZKD02S1647831.1:280699-296286 GCA_000966675.3 Picea glauca | reverse complement strand
TCCGGAATGGAATTTTACTCTGGAAGCCCCCCTATATATACGTGGCATGAATCTACTGGTCCTGAATCCCACCGCCTCTTACTGCATGACATACCTCGTCACCTCCTGACGTCATTATCCATTTTTCCATAAGAGTCACATCCCATAACTCCGTCAGTCCTCTTCCCTCATTCACCCATGGAAAGTCCTTTCACCATGGCCTTTTCACCCAATCTCTAACCACCATGTCACTCATCCGTATGTCTCAGTCATTGTCACCTTCCATCTCATGTTCTAAATGACCCATTGGCCATTTATTACTGTATAACCTATCCATTAACCAACTGACCTGTCTCCCGCGCCCAACGGATACCCGTTTACTCAAAATTACCCTCACCCTTCATTCCTTCACCATTTACCCACTCATCGCACCAGAGAATTTACCCCGTTTTCCTCTCCGTTATAGCCAGACGCCCACATCTAATGTCGTCCCCACTAAATTTGTTTTATTTGCAGGTATTTTTACAGTAATGGCGCCAAAGTCAAAACGAACAGAAGGTGAGGAGAATCCGTTTCTCCTGCCTCCTGTTGACCTCGACAGGATTCCTCTGGCCGACAAAGACTACTTAATCATAGACAAAAAGTGCGATTTCGACTTCGCGGACCTACATTCATGGCTTAAAGAAGTTTTCCTGGACCAGAGTGACGAAATTGGACTCTGGGAGTCCAACCTACCTTTGTATCTCTTCCCCCAGATTCACCACTTCCCAAAATTCGCCCTCAAGTGCCAAGCCCACTATATCCCTGAGAAAAGAGCCATCATGTCCTCGTCCGGGGAAATTATTTTCCTCATCACGCTAGAAACCATCGACCAAATGATGCAAATATCCCGAGCCAACTCCGCCTCGCCTTTTAACCTTGATATCATCACATAATTATGTACCATAAGTTGTCTTTTCCTCAAAGAACTCAGATTTTTGAGCTTTTCCTTCCACAATCCACTCATCTCCCCACTATAAACCCCCCTTATCCTTCCTCCATGTTCTCAACAAAAGGGAGCCAGGTTATCACATCCTTATGTGCCTTGCTTGGTTATTTTTTAGATCAATGGGTAGATGAACCCATTATGGGATTTTTGTCTATTTTCTCCACCGATGAGAAGCCCACTACATAGTTCGACTTCAACACATTCTTGACAAACAACATCCACGAGAAATTCATAAATTTTTCCATAGAGGGCATGTTCCGGTATTCTTCAATACTGGCATACCTGTTCATTTTCTTCCAAGTGGACAAATTTGATTTTTCTATGCAGAAGATGGACGGAGATGGAAAACCTCAAGCGATAACTACATGGACTTCCCTGCTCAGACATAGCTCCACGGAATTCAGTTTCAAGCAGTTCATCGATTAGTTCTACCACCCGGTGTTGAGTATGCTCAGCGGCAGACCAGAACCCAAAATTAATGATGAATTTCAAAGGATCCTACATCTCTCAGACATACAAAGAATGGTGATTGGTACATGTACCAAAATCACACTAAGATCAGAGTCTATGGGTGAGATTTGGCCCCATATAAACTACCCAAATAATTACTTGTTAGAATTTTTTCCCTGGAATACATAAGGCAGATGATAAACTTGGATGATATTCATTTTGTGTCTTTAAAGAAGAAACAACAGCTCAGAATCAAAGGGAAGATTGGGTCTTTCATCTGCAACAGTCGAGGCACCGGGGAGGAAGCAGAGAGACTGCTAAGGGAAATGAAATTCTTTTTCAGTTTCACATGGCACTATGATTCGTGCGGGATTATTTCCGAGATGAGGATAAAAAACAAGAATATTTCGTATGTCCACGTATCTAGGCCTGAGGTAGAAAAAATTGCAAACCAGACAGGATGGGAGCCAAATACTTTGGTTGAGACAGAACAATAGGACCTCCCAGTCACTGTATCACAGACAACCACACCATAGGCTCCAAAGGAGAAAAGGCCTAGGAAGGATCTGTCACCTCCTGTCACGAAAGTATCATCAGAAGAATTTCGACTACATACCAAGAGGCCAAAAGCCAGTCCAGCTCCTGACCCGGCTGGAGAAAAGGAGATTCCATCCACTACAATGACAAAGGTTGATTGCTCGCTCCTTAGTACAAGAAGCAAGCAAATCATAACCATAGTATTACCAAAGAAGCTTATGGCTACTCCACCAATCAACCAGCCAGGCAAAATAGGACCGAAGCTGAGTATTTTTGAGAAATACGATCTGATGAAGAAAAAGAATCAGACTCTGACTAGCAGCACATACGCCCAATTTTGGAAGCAGACGTCGACTGCACAACACAGGCTGCTATCGACATTTGACACTGAGAAGGACAGAATGTACATGGCATTCCTCCAAGCACAGGTACCAGACGCAAAGGTAATCACCGATTACAAATGGGCCACTTTTGAATTCCAGACTAACGACGTGCATCTAGCTGATCAAATGGATATGCACAGGAAAATGGGAGAAATGGGTTTCTCCATGTTGGCACATGCTTCCACTACTACCTCTAGGTTACAAGTGTCTCTGAACAACATCCAGACGCAGTTGAAGTTGGAGAAGATATCATCCTTTGCCAAGGATAACAAGATCAAGACATTGGAGGAACTGGTCCTCTAGATCGGGTATGATCCCTCGAATGTGAAAGCAGTCGAGGAGATGATCAAGAATAAAAACATAGACATAGCGTCTTTGAGGAAAGAATTGAATCTTCCATCAACAGAAGACTCGCAGGCAAAGGAAATAGCAGAGACAGAAGGAGAAAAAGATGAGATGCTCAAGTTGACCATGGAATAGAATGAACAATTGAAGGAAATGGAAGTTGAGATGGAGAAGCTAGTGAAAGAGAAAGAACATTCGAAACCCATGGAAGTCATTCCATTGAGTGCAGTTCCACTCTCAGGAGTGAGCACAGAATCACTAGCCAAAGTTCCATTGGCTAATCCACTAACATCTCTGGAAAAGACAGTTGAATTGGCTAAATCTATGGAAGAGATGAATCTGCAGGAGACAGAGATTAGCAGGCTTAAAAAGGAGATTGAGAACCTTCAAGAACTCAAATATTCTTATCAAACCAGCTACTCCAAGGAAAAACAAGTGTCAGACCAACTCAAAGAAGAGTTACAATAGCTCTAGAGCAAACAGTGGCAGGCAAGACACTGGCCGAAGTCAAAGAAAGTGTCTGGAGAGACATCACCAAGTCGATGAATGAAATATGGCCAATGATACAGATTATGTTTGAGAAAAATGAATTGGTGCAGAGAAGTAAACAAGCCATCGAGAAGATTAGATCAGAACTGGGAGATATTCCCACACAGGCTAATGAAATCATCAAATTCCTAAATTCTAAAACCAGAGAGGAGATGGAAGAGCTAAGAATTGAGGATAGAACGAAGACCATCCTTGAGGTCAAGAGAGTCTTGACCAAGAGAGGACTGATGCTACAGCTGTAAGAAAAGGTTCAGGCTATGGACCTAGGGGTACAAAGTTTTTTCAGCAAGATCGAGGCTCTACAGAAGAAAGGTCTTCCTAGTTTGAAGGTGATAAATGACAAACTGATGACACTCCCAGATTACAAAAAGAGACTAGCCGATGTGGCTAAGGACAGTTCAAAATTTTCAGGAATTCAAGGCAGTATTACTGGCAAGGCATCCCTAGATGCACTTTAGTTGGACATCAACATATAGCATGAGATCCGGTACATCTTCATCACCAAGCCTACTTTTTCCAAGTACACAGAGATGGATGAAGTCTACTGAAGATTAATCATAGTCAGCGTTCCTAGTCATCTTCGATGGGAAGAACTTTGCGACCTGATCGAGTAATCGATGAGTTGTCCCAGCCCAGACAGCTATCCATTCAGACAAGGTCGTGCAGAGGCCTCACCAACGGTTCACCCAGAAAACAACATGCAGTTTCAACACATCATCAAACATTTTCCTAGATTTTTGTAATTTGTTAAGTTAGTTAAGCTAAAATAGATTTACCACGTCCTGATCTTTAATGACAGGATCATTTGTAATTTTGGGTTATAAATACTTCACTTTTGGAAGTATTGAGGGTTGATCTTTACGCCCTGAGAGCTATCAGACTGTAATATTTTTCAAGAGATCTTCCATTAATACAAAGAGGCATCTTCACAGGATTCTTGCGTGTACTCATTGGTGATGTTTTCCTTTCTAAGTTAAATGTTTTTCTCACTTAGTTATCATATTGTTTTCTAAATCTAATCTTTGAAAGTAACGAACGTTGCAGGATTTATCTTTGTATACCCTATTTCTGACTTTAAAAGATTTTAGTGTTTCATCTTCTGATTTTACGATAAAGAAATTCTTAACTGCTTCTTTGTTGTAACTGACATTCTTACCTTTTCTGCTATTCTTCATTTATGATGCTAAAAGAATCCACTGATTACATTATCTCGCCTTGTGAAAAGTTTCTTTGTTTTCTGGTTTAGGTTTTATTTTCATGATACAGACCCCATAGCCCAATGGATGTGTAAAGCTCTCTCAGCCAACCCAATGAAAACTACAACAAACAAAATAAACATATTCTATTTACCTAGCCTAACATTTTAAATTTGAAACATATCTAAATCATACAGAGAGATCCCTCTCTGAAGCTAGTAGGGCTAGATCCCAGCTTCGAAGCGGTTGGATAAAGTTACCTCCCGTAGATTTATTCTTTTCTAACAACCTCTAGGAAATTTACGGAGCGTTAACACATAACATGATGCTTCCACAAATATGGTTGTCCTAAAAGAACATCACAAAGTTCAAGGGGAGCAATATCACATAGTACCTCATCTTTTAAAGGCTTGATGTCGTAGGGCAGATGACACTGTTTGTTGACACATAGATCTATTCCTTGGCGAAGCCAACCAATGGTTTAGGGTTATGGGTGCGAGGTCATTGGCAGGTCCAGCCGCTTGATGACCTCTACTGAAATCAGGTTCTTTTGACTATCGTTTTCGACAATGAAATGAATTGGATCCCCCTTGACCCACATTTGTGAGTGAAAGAGGCGTTCCCCTTCCTCTGGTTCTTTTGGTTCACTTGAATGGAATTTGGTGGTAGTGATAGTGGCATTGGGTTCAACATCGATAATCTGCTTCCCTCCTTCAGGATTTGACTTGGAATCAAAATTGAACTCTGACTCGGAATTCTTCAGCTCGACCATGAGGGACTGCTTAGAGAGACATTCTTCAGTGTTGTGGCAAGGAATTTTATGGTACTCACACCATTTTCTCATTTCCTTACTCATCTTCTCATTTCCCTTCTTATGTTGCGGCTTGGACTGGTTGTCCTAAGGGTAGGCATCTCGACTTGGTCCCTTGATGTGTGGGTTGGGGCTGCCTTTTCCCTGTTTCGGCTGTGAGGGGTTTGCAGATCCAAACTCTCGCTGTTTCTTCTTAAATTTTTGCTCGATCTTGACAACGTATCTATAAGCCGTGCCCAAAGAGGTGATGTCCAGAAACTCCATTTCTGTTTGAATGTATATGAAAACAACCACGGTATTTGAGCACCAGATGATGCTCAGAGTCTTTGATACCCAATTTGGTGCCTAGGTTATGGAAAATATTGGTGAAATCTGGTAATGTGTGGCCCCTTTCTTGACATAGGGTGGTCCATATGGTGTACTAGTCCTTGTAGCTTCCAACAGGGTAGTATTGTTCTTTAATGGCATCCAGGAAGGAATCCCATATAGGGGCCACCAAAAATATTGTAGATTCATCCATGATCCTTTGCTCAGAGTAAGTATCCCAGCAGTCTTTAACATGGGGAACGACCTTGAGGAGTGAAAAAGTGATATTTTCCCTATCGGAGAAATTGTGGACCGAAAAATATCCTTCGATAAGATTCAACCATTTATCTATAGCATCCACATCTATCAATCCTTTAAATAATGGAATATCAAAATTTACTTGTACCTTGAAGGGGGTTGCATGGCCACTTGATGAAGATGCTTCTATTGTGGGCAGTCGTCGAAGGATTTGTGTGAAGTTGTCCATCATTTCGTTCCATTATCGCGCGAGGGATTCCTCGAGCAACATTTTAATAGGATATCCTACTCCATCATCTTTCTTTTCATCTCCCATGGGTTGTTGTCGGACTCAGCGCGACCGATCTGGTAGTGGCTTGATTCATTCGAGTCCCAACTTCTTGTACCTAGATCTTGTCGAGGACATGCACGAAGAAAAATGAATGAAGAGTAGACCGCTATGATACCACTGATTTGTATTTAGGAGCAGAACAAACTGATTAACATACGTAAAACAATAGACACAGGGATATGGAGAATAACACAAATATCCATTGAAAAATATCTTCTATTAAATAATGAAATATGATGAAACTGTAAAACTACAAAACTGAAACTTGCTCGAATGGTGGTAGCTATCTTTGAGACAAGATGTGGCTGCTATGTGCATCTGTCTAAGTAGAATGGATTACAATGAGGCTCCATTGGCCTTTTTTATATTACTCATGAATTCCAAAACCCTAGAAATCCAAAAACCTAACCCTAGAAGGTGAAACGCCAAAAGTCATGTGGGTCCTATAGGTAAGTTGGTGTAATTTGGTACCTCAACCTCCTAGGGCCATAAATTTTGCATACGAACTCTGTTTTAGGAGCGTAATAGCCCGTTGGAAAGGTCTTTCAGAGAAATACACATTTCGTCGTCAAAATCTAACTCTGTCTACAGTTTGACTGTGGCGAGCCAAAAAAACAATGTTTAGGGACCCAAAACGACCTCAGAAGTACAACAAGATGTGATGACATGAAAACATACAAAATAATCCAATTGGATTAGGCAAGAGGCCACCCATATCCACTTGGAGGATGTGTGGGGCTTCTGACAACCCCAGAAGTGTAGAACCCACAATTATAAACCAATACAAAAGAACGTGCTGAACAAAAATGGACACGAGGAGCTAGTTAGAATAGGTTGGTGGCCACCAATATCCACCTAGATCACAAATAGATAAAATGGCACAAATACTTTAGAAAAACAACCTTGGAGATCGCATCCCTGAGGGTGCCAAGAAGAAGAATCCAGAAGATCAAAACACCAAGAAAGGTAATTCTAACCATGCTTTGATTGCCATTAACTTCTCTCTCGATGCTTTGATTGTAGATTTGGGTGCATCACACCACATTGAATCCAAAAAAGAATTACACTCTTCATTGGATGCATGCAAAGGTCCTCATATTCTTATGGGGGACAAATATCTAGTTGAGGTCACCGACAAAGGAAGAGTTGAACTCACAAATAGAAGCTTCGAGAATGTGCTACATGTTCCCAAACTTTCCGTCAATCTTCTCTTCATGTATCAGATGAAAAACCCTGGCACCGGGAAGAGAGTAGTATTCACACCTGATGTTGTGGATATCTATGACATGCAAACCAATTCCAAAGTTGCTACCAGTGAGGTAAATCATCAATCCAGACTCTACAAATTTTATGAATTTATTGAACCAGATTCTACATTACGACTTACACATATTGATGAAAGTAGTACGATATGGCACAAAAGGTTTGGAAATTTAAATTATATATATATATATGAAACAACTTAGCAAACAGAGAATGGTTAAAGGTCTACATGACATCCACTTCTCGAAAGGAATTTGTTAGGGATGTGTTCTTGGAAAACACCCTCAAGAGAATTTCGATAAAGGAAAGACTTGGAAGGTATGGTCTCCTTTGGATTTGATCCACAACGATCTCATGGGACCTTTTACACATCCATAAATCAATAAAGAAAGGTACATGCTCATTTTTGTTGATGATTTCTCATGTCATACTTGGACTTTCTTTCTCAGGCAAAAATATGAAGTATTTCAACATCTCAAAGATTTCAAATCCCTTGTTGAGACACAGTTAGGAAACAAGATCAAAGTCCTTCAAACAAATAATGGGGGGGAGTATGTCAACCATGATATACATAATATTTTTCTTGAGGCTGAGAGTCAGTTGTAGCACACAATTCCTTATACTCTGCAACAAAACGAAGTTGTTGAGTGGAAAAATAGATCCATGAAAGAGATGGCATCTTGCATGCTGCATGCAAAATCACTTCCACAGAGATTATGGGATGAAGCAATTAATTGTGCAAATTACATCCAAAATAGATCTCCCCATAGATCTGTCAAGGATAATACCCCCTTTGAGGCTTGGAGAGACCTCAAACTGGAAGTGACCCACTTCCATATATTCAGTTCTCGTGCATGGGCTAGGATTCCCTCTGAGAAGAGTAAGGCACTTGATCCATAGAGTACAGAGTGTATCTTTGTTGGATACCCCGACGGTGTGAAGGGATATAGACTCATTGATCCCTCCATGGACCGGATCATCATTGAGCATAGTATCCAATTCAAGGAAAGTATCTCGCATGTAACTCAACAACCGCTTGCATACACTTTTGTTCTTCCACCTGTCAGAGATGATGAGCATGCACATGTCGACTCTTCTTCACATGAGAGTTCTGATTCAGAGGATTTAGATGATTCAGATACCAATTCAGTACATTTAGTTGCAGATTTAGTGCATGCAGATGTAGATGCAGAGACAGAGCCAAGGCCCAAGTGGGAGAATACTACTCTTCAGGATGCAAGAGATCTTGTTGGGGATCCAAAAATTACCAAGAGGACTAGATATGATTTCTAGGATCCTCCTCTTGAACTCACCACCACTGAACCATTTCTACCCAGGAATATTTTCTTGGTCCACTCTTCAAATCCACAATCCTATGGCGAGGTTACTGGGAATCCCTTTTGGGAATCCACCATGCAGGAGGAGTACAACTCCCTCCTTGACAACTAGACTTGGGATCTGGTTCCCCTTCCATTAGGAAGGAAACTTTTTAGGTGCAAATGGGTCTATAGGACCAAGAGCATAGAAAATGGATAGGTTAGTAGATACAAATCCAGGCTAGTTGCCAAAGGATTTCAATAGGTGCACGACATTGACTATGACGATACATTCTCTTCAGTAGCGAAGATGGATTCCATACGGTTGGAACTTTCCATTGCGACAAAAAATGGATGGGAAGTCCATCACATGGACGTGAAGAATGCATTTCTTCATAGATATATTTATGAGAATATCTATATGGAGCAACCCTAGGGCTTCATGGAAGACTCATATTTGGTCCGTCGATTGAAGACGTCCCTTTATGGCTTCAAGCAGGCCCCGAGGGCATGGTATGCCAAGATGGACTCCTACCTGCTATCACAAAACTTTGTATGTTGTAAGCCAGACCCGAATGTTTACATGCTCAGGACGACTGATTCACTTCTACTCCTAGTTTTGTATGTTGATGATTTGTTGATCACGGGTTGCTCGACTTTAGCGATTGTTGTAGTCAAGAGGATTCTGCATGACAGGTTCTTGATGATGGACATGGGTCCGATACATTTCTTCCTTGGTCTCGAGATCAGTCAGGATGCATCAGACATCAAATTGTCTCAGGCCAAGTATACATGATATCTCCTCGAGATATTCCACATGATAGAATGCAAGTCTTCCCTAACTCCTTTCCTATCAGGATTCAGAATTGAGGATGGGGAGGACACTCCACTGGTGGAAAAAACACTATACAAAAAGATAGTGGGGAGATTTTTGTATCTCACACACTCTAGACCAGACCTCTCCTATGCAGTTGGAGCAGTCTCCTGATTCATGCAAGAGTCACATGAGCTACATTGGACCTCATCGGGTTCACTGAAACAAACTCTACATTGGACCTCATCAGGTTCACTAATTCTGACTGGGTTGGTGATCCAAGTGGATATTGGTGGACAACCACCTGTTCCAAATTCTAACTGGCTCATCTGGATAGTTTGGAGTTCAACATGTTTCTCTGTAATGGGGATATTTCTTTGTAATAGTGGGTTCTACACTTATGGGGTTGTCTTGAAGTCCTACACAACATCCAGGTGGATATTGGTGACTGCCCACATATTCCAACTAGCTTATTTTGGAAGTTTTCATGATGGTACATCTTTTTGTACTTCCAGGGCCATTTTGGGGCTCTAAACAATGTTTTTTTGGATTGAAAAATTCAGACTATAAACATAGTCAATTTTGATGGCATAATGCGTAGTTCTTGAAAAGGCCTTTTCAACAGGATATTACACGCCTAAAATAGAGATCGTATGCAAAAGTTATTACCCCGGGAAGTTAATGTACTAAATTACCCGAATGGGGCCCACCCGACTTTTAGCGCATCATCTCCTAGGGTTAGGTTTTCAGATGTATAGGGTTTGACATTCATGTTTATCATAAAAAGGCCTTTAGAGCCTCATTGTAATCATTTTCTTGTGAATGAGCGTAGTCGTCACATCTCTTCTCAGAAATAAAGTTGTCACCATTCTAGCGAGTCTTGCACTTTGTATTTTTATAGTCTCTGTGAATTTATTTCATTATTAGAAATCATGTATTGTTGTATCTCTCTATTTATGGAAATTTTTATGAGTATTTCATTGCAATATCTATGCTTTCATTTCATTCTGAAAATAATCCGGATCAGTGGTATCAGAGCAGGCTGCTCTTGATCATTTTTCAATGCATGTCCCTGACGAGGTCCGAGTATAGCAAGTTTGGTCTTGAGCTTGTCTCTCTTGAGGACAATTTCTCTCGCATGCCCAAGAAACCCTCTATGGGGGAAGAAAAGAAAAACGACGGAGAAAAATATTCTATTAACCTGTTGCTTGAGCAAGCTCTCGTGCGACATAGAGACGAAATGATGGAGAATTTTTCCCACATCCTTCAACGCCCATCATTAGCAACATGTGCATATTCATCAAGCGATCACTTTGGAGGAACCTTTCCCTTCAAGGTACAAGTTAATTTTGATATTTTCGTATTTGAAGGTCAGATAGATGTGAATGCCTTAGAAAAATGGTTGAATCTGCTAGAAGGTTATTTTTATGTTCACAATTTTTTCGATAGGGAAAAGATCACCTTCGCACTCCTCAAGGTTCTCCCTCATGTCAAAAATTAACGGGAAACTTACCAGGAGAAATATTCCACAGGGGAATCTAGAATATATGGGGTCAATCCCACTTGGGATTTCTTTTGTGGATGCGGTGAAGGAACAATACTACCCTATTGTTAAATATGAAGACTAGTACATGAGATGGACCACACTTTGGCAAGAGAAGAGACAAACAGTGATAAAGTTCACAAATTATTTGCATACTTTGCGTACCAAGCTAGTTATGAAAGGCTTCGAGTGACATCTAGTTCTGAAATACCGTGGGGATCTGCATAGGAACATCCAAACCAAAATGGATTTTCTAAACATCTCATCATTGGGAGCTTCTATTGACATGCTGTCAAAATCGAGCAGAAATTTAGGCACCAGAACAAATGGGATTTTGGGTCTGCAGATCCGCAACAACCAAAGCATGGTAAAGATGACACTAACCAACAACCTCCCGTCAACTATTCCAAGACACAAGAAAATAAGAGTAAAGGAAAGATGAAGAATGACACTAGGAAGTGGTGCAACTTCCAAAAAATCCCCTGGCACAACACCGATGATTGTCGCTCGAAATAGTCATTGGTGGTCGAGGTCAAAGACAAGGATCCGAACCTTGATTCAGAATCTGATCCAGAAAATATTGAAAACAGATAGATCATCGATGTAGACCCCACATATATTGTTGCGACCACAACAATTCAACCAGAAGAGCCAATAGATCCTCAAGAGGGGGAGTTCCTCTTCCATTCATAGATGTCGGTGAAGGGGACCCCATTTCATTTTATTGTTTATAGAGATAGCCAAAAGAACCTCATCTCAATTGAGGTCTTCAAACAGTTGGGGTTGTCGACAACACCACACTCGCAACCATAGAACATCGGATGGCTTCACTAGGGAAGAGATCTTCCTGTTAGCCAACAATGTTGCTTGTCTTATGGAATCCATCCCTGCAAGGATGAAATAGTGTGTGATGTTGCCCCTCTTGATGTCTGTGATGTTGTTTTGGACCAACCATATATGTGGAAACGTCATGTTTTTTATGAGTCTCAACCCCGTAGTGTCATTATTACTCCGGGGGGTCATCTCTACAGGATACCAGAGGTAGCTTTGACTATTGTTCCACCAAAATAGTGCCGCAAGTTAATCTATCATACTGCAAAATTCATCCTCTTCACAGTTTGTTCAAAGGTCACTACAACCACTGCAGCCTCAACACCTTCTATCCAGCAGAAGCAGATTTCTGAAGAGAAAGAAGATATTGTTTCTTCACCTACAATGGTGCCTAGAAATGCCCTATGAAGCCTAGAGACAACAGGTTGGTGGAACATATTCAACCCCACCACCAACTGGTTTGTGACAGCCTTCCACAGACCAAGCAACGCAACTTCTCCAACAAGGCACGCAACTCACCAAGATTCATATTCAAAAAACGGTTTCCCCTCTTCCTCGAGCACTCAACACAATGGAGACCATTTCTTCCTAAGGGGGGATGATTGATACAGGTGGATATTGGTGGCCACTCACCTATTCCAAATTCCAATTGGCTCATCTTGACAATTTGGAGTTCAACATGTTTCTCTGTAATGGGGATATTTATTTGTAATTGTGGGTTCTGCACTTATGGGGCTATCTTGAATCCCTACATAGCATCTAGGTGGATATTGGTGGCCACTCAGCTATTCCAACTGGCTTATTTTGGAAGTTTTCATGTTAGTACATGTTTTTGTACTTCCAGGGCTGTTTTGGGGCTCTAAACATTGTTTTCTTGTCTTGCCATAGTCAAAATACAAATGGAGTCACGTTTGATGACATAATGCGTAGTTCTCAAAAAGACCTTTCCAACGGGTTATCACACGCCTAAAACGACGACCGTATGAAAAAGTTACAACCCCGAGAAGTTAATGTACTAACCTACCCCAACGGGGCCCACATGACTTTTGGTGCTTCATCTCCTAGGGTTAGGTTTTTGGATGTCTAGGGTTTGACATTCATGTTTATCATAAAAAGGCCTTCAGAGCCTCATTGTAATCATCTTCTTGCGAATGAGTGTAGCCATCACATCTCTTCTTAGAGATAAAGCTGCCACCATTCTAACTAGTCTTGCACTTTGTATTTTTACAGTCTCTGTACATTTCTTTCATTAATAGAATTCATGTATCTCTTTGTTTCTAGAAATTTTTATGAGTATTTCATTGTAATATCTCTGCTTTCATTTCGTTCTGAAAATAATCTGGATCAACTGGCGACAACATTGATCGCAAGTCCACATCTGGTTACTCAATCAGTCTAGGTTTCAGGCCCATTTGTTGGTGGAGAAAGATGCATGATGTTATTTCTCTCTCTTCATCTGAGGTAGAGTATAGAGGGGTAATTAACATAACCATTCAATTTATGTGGCTACAACATTTTATCACTAAGTTAGGAATTCGGTTTCGCCAACCGATCGTCATTTGGTGTGACAACCAGAGCACTCCGAAGTTTTGCAGAGATCCAGTTCAGAGGAAGAGGATGAAGCATATCGAGATCCACATACACTACATCTGGGACTTAGTACACGAGGGGATCATCGACTTGCAATTTTGTCCTTCAACAGAAAATACTGCAGACATCTTCACCAAGACCTTCACTGAGCAGAAGTTCCATTCTTTGCGCAGTCTTCTTGGATTGAAGGACACAGTTGCCTAGCAACTGTCAGTTCTTTTTTTTTGATACATTGTACCTTGAGGGGGGGGTTTCCCATGAATTTTCCCCTCTTTCCTCGTTTATTTCAGTGCTTCTTTTGTATTTGGGTACCTAACATGGCCTCGTTGTTGGGACCCATTTTTATTTTATTTTCACCATAGTGATGTTCAGGGGGGGTGTTGGAGATACTTCACACACACCTAGGATTTCTTTTTCTTAAATTTTTCCCTACGTTTATTAGTCATTATTAAGTCTCCTATAGTTTAGGGAGAATATTCATTTTCCTACATTCTAGGATAATATTCTCTTCAATTCACACTTCAATTGGATCAATCGAGTGGAGTCTTGATGCCACATTCGTTCCATCACCATGCAACATTGGGATCATCACTGCTAATGCGCATTGTCCTTGGGATTATCACCAGACTAGCGCAGTACCCTCACTTCACTATGTTTCAGTCGGTTAACTAAAGATTGAGAGGCTAGTTAACTCAAACTAGGTGGCAATTAACTACCGTAACAATCATTGTATGTCCAGATCACTCTAGACCACCACAATGACGCATTGGCTTCTCTTCCAGTGCGCATTAGTTGAGTTATATAGAGTATATCATGTGTAAATTATAATCCATTCATTCATTCAGTTAATACAATTCTCTGATTCTCTCTCTCATTTCCATCTTTTCTCATTTTTTTGCAAATTGTGTATGTCCTTTATTAACTAAATCTTATTTGTCCAGGTCCATCCACAATTACACATTAAACATGAAATTAAAATCATAAAACATATATGAACCCATTACTAAGATTTAAATTTTATAAGTATTTAAGAATATTGTCACTTACAAATTGATGCTGATATCATTTTGTTGGAAGAAGAAAAATTACCATGACAAAGAGATTAATAATTATTAATTTTATATCTCAATGCCTAGGAGGAAAAGTCAATCATAGAAAATCCAAAATGTATGGGATATGATAATAAAGTTAGGATATCCAAAACTTTTTTGGTGTTTCTTATAAGTGAATTGAGGACTCGTTATTTACTTAAAAAAATTGGTAAATGAATAACTTTTTTTTGAAAAATTAGAAGAAGAATATAACAGATAAATTTATATGAAAAATGGTTTAAACATAATTTTATTTTTAGTTTTTCATAATTAGTTTTTTATTTTTTCATAATATAATTTTTAAATGTTTTTTGTATTTAAAATAATTTTATATAAAGTAAAAAACAATTAAAATATTTTAAAAGAAACAAAATATTAATAAAAAAATCTCATGTAAGATGAAATACATTTTATTTTTTTTTGGAAAAAAAATACTAACAGAAAAAAATCTCTTTTTCTATATAAGATGAAATAGATTTAATCTTTTTAATCTCTCCTATATAAGATGAAATACATTTAATCTTTTTATTTAATTTGAGAATTTGAATAAGAGATGCCTTATTATCAAACATTGAGAGTTTGGGAGTAAATTTGTACCATAAATAATATTTGGCAAAGTGATATGGTAAATTGAAACAATTTAAAAAATAAAATAATAAGGAGAAAAATATAATTTTACTTGAGAAATTTCTCAAAAGGAGAAGATTTGTAAATATGTATATCTTTTCTCTTATTTTTAATTATTTCTTGGCCATCAATTAATGTAAAGTACATTAGGCATACAAAAAAATAACATCATGGGATATTAAATATATTCCTCTTTAAGACAATCAAGTCATTGCATCATTGATCACTTGAGAGTAAATGTACTCATTGTTTTGTAGGTATTTCTTTTTGGAGAAATGATGGCCTAACGATCAAGTCATCACATCTTATAAGTGTTAGCTTGAGAGTAAAGGTACTCATTCTTAAGTCATCACATCTTAGAAGCGTTGGCTTAAGAGTA
>JZKD02S1647831.1:269157-279316 GCA_000966675.3 Picea glauca | reverse complement strand
ACTAGGTAGGCATGCATGATTTCTTTTTAGCTTCGCAACGGTAATACCTTAAGTTTGTTTACCGAAGGTAGGCATGAGTGCCTCTTACTTACGAGGAAAGCACATGAATAATGATGGGAGATAGAGTTGACATGAACGAAATGACAGAAAACGAGGTGAGCTCCACCGATCCTCCAAGTCAAAAAGAACAATGGCAGGATACTCCTTCACGAATTTTTTCATTTCGACTAACTCCAAGTTATTATTATATATGTAATTACTTTTTTCTTTGATTAAGCTTCGTTACCTCACCAACTCACACTTAATAATAAAATCTCTAATCCACAAAGTACAACCCAATTGGGAACTACTTGCAAATGAATCTCTTACATCTCAAAGGGAATTATCAAGATTTAACAATCAAACTACAATGAGAAGATACTTTATCTCACATTTTACAATTTCATTGTCATGTTGTATGAGATATTAAGCACAAATTGACTTTTACTGAGATAGTAATAATATTTTATTTCTTTTAATTATGAAAATGGATTCCTTATTATTAGATGGAAATATAATTACTTGCTATATTCTATCCCTCACAATTTCATTATTATGTATGAGATATTAAGCACAAATTGAAATAGCAATAATATTTTATTTTTTTCAATTATAAAAACCGATGCCTTATTAGATGGAAATATAATTACTTGCTATGTTACATCTCTCAATGATCCTCTATAAGTGCATTTTTAGCCTATTAATTAAAGTATTAATATTAATTTTATGAAGAAGAATGTGTAATAAATATTTTAATTAATAAGTTAGAAACGCAATTTTAATATTAAATAAATACTTTTTATAAAATATTTTTGATAATATTTCAAAAAATGAAAATGATCAACACAATATTAATTTTTTTGAATAATTTTGAATTTTTTTATTTATAATAAATAAAAATAAAGTATTATTTATTTTTAATAAAATATTTGATAATTTTATACGTAAATACTTTTTATAAAATATTTTTAATAATATTTTAAAAATAAAAAAAATTTATATTTTTAACAATATTTTAAAAATAAAAAAAAATGAAAATATTGTTAAGCTTTTAAAAAAATTCTCAAATCTTTTAAATTATTTATTATTTTTAGTGAATAAAAATAACATAATCTAATTTTTTTTAATAAGTAAGTTTGATCATTTTTAGTTCATTTTAAAAGACTTCAAATAAATTACTTTAAATATTTCCATGCAAGTTGCATTCTTTCTCCAACTTTATTGACTAAGGCATAATTGATGTTTGAACAATTTAATTTAATTATTATTAATGAATTGAATTATTATTTTTTTTGTGAATACAAATAACATAATTCAATTTTTTTTATAAATAAGTTTGATAATTTTTAGTTCAGGTTGAAAAGACTTCAAATAAATCATTTTGAATATAAGTTGCATCCTTTTTCCAGCTTTATTGGCATAATTGATGTTTGAAAAATTTAATTTAATTATTGTTAATGAACTGATATGAAGAAAAATGCAAGGAAGAGTCCTCGCATACCATTATGTTATTATTGGATGAATTTGATTTTGAATACACGAGGCTATATTTAAAATAAGGATTCGTGTGTTGTAGTCACATGAACACATGGAATAGGGAATAGGTTGACATAAGTCTTTGTAAAACTACTACCAAAAGACATCAAGAGCTTTGAGATATTTAAGAGGTAAGGGAAGGAAATATTTAACATCACAAATTTAAGTCAATATAATATGGGACCATTTGACATACAATCCATCATTTTCAAAATTGAATAACCATTAATCAAGTTTTTAGTCATATAAGTTTAATGTTTTTAATTACTTTGTATATCATGCAATATTATAATAATTATTATAAAAAAATTAAGGTTAATGAAAGTAAGATATTGTTAGAAATTTTCATTAGAGTTTAATCTCATTCAAGACATATTCATGTTTGTTGTACATCAATACTTGTAACATTAGTTGGGAACATGTATAAATTTTTGGATAATTTGGCCAAATAAATATCTCTAGTAGTATCAACTTCACCAAATGCATGCTTTTACAAGTTCATATGCTTGTGTTCATGTTGACAAGAAGCATTTATTAAAAAAAAAGAAAAATTCAATTTAAAGATGGAAATAGAGTGTTGTAAAATAATGAGATAAAATATATATATATATATTTTTGTCAATTTTGATTGTGAGGTTTTATTTGATTTTGTTTAGTTTCATGTAGATAAAATGAGCCTTCAAATGATTCATTATATCGTCATTTACTTAAATTGTGCTTAGTATACATGTGGATAATAATTAACATTTTTTAGTTTTGTACATTCAATCAACTATATTAACCTTGATAGATCATGGTTGACGATATTTTCCACGGTTCACTGTAGTTGACCATGTTGATGATGATTGGTCATAGTTGATCATATTTACCATGATTGACAATATGTGTAACATGATTATCATTGCCACCCTTTGCCAATGGGGCACTAAAATCGAAATTTTACTTATTTACGAATTAAATTTGGAAAAAATGATAGGATTTGGCTTTCGATGGCACCCAACAATATGTTAATGCAATCTTGTTGATGTGTTTTCCTAACACCCATCAACTACGTGATTGGGGTGCATATTTGAACTTATATCTCTTTTAAATGGAGACCAAAATTTTCATATTTGGAAAGTGTTAAATAACGCCCACATATTGATCATGAAGACCCAACAAGTTTTAAGAATTCAAAATTAGTTTAGTATCGCAGTTCTTATTCACAAAAGGCCAACAAGAATGGTTTCTCTTTTGAACAAAAAGAGAAGAGAATAGAAAGATACTAAAAGAAGGAAATTGTGTGTTTCCACCTTCTCATTGAATATCCCTATGTGTCATCTTCGTCCAACATTTTACGGAATCTAAAACATAGATCATATGCCCAAGATATGTCAATTTTCTCCCATGTTCTCCAGTACCCCCAACACTTAGTCATTTTCACTTATGTTAAATGACCTCATTCCTCTCTATACTACTTTCCATTGCTTAGTCATTTTCCTTACTCCCCATACTTAGTCATTTTCCTTGCTCTCCTTACTCTATATACTTAATCATTTTCCATCTTCCTTAACTCTCTTAACCCTCCATACTCAACTCTCCATACTTAGTCACTTTTTCATAGTTTGCATTCATTCTATAGTTAGTCATTTTTAGGTTGTGTGGAGGGATAATCTCTTCTGTGGAGAACTTTACACTCCTTACTTCCATTTTTTAGGTTGTGTGGAAGGATCATCTCTTGTGCATACATATTTACACTCCTTCATTCTCGCACATCCTAACATCCACACACTTTACACTCCTTATTTCCTGCATAACCATACCTCACACTTAGTTTATTTTATTGGTTTTTACTATGTTTTATGTATAGAGCTTCCACCACTTCCTCATTGTCCTATTTTTTTGCACACATTGACTCCCACACAATCCAAAGACTTAATCCAAACATTTAGTTATTTTATCATTTATTTTCCAAAGTTTTATACCCTCCCCCCTCCTTTGGCATATTGGGATACACGGTAGTGAAGTTGACCTATCATATTGGGACATGTGGTAGTGAAGTGAACATATCCCTAAGTGACACTTGGATACTATTTTTTGGACATCATGATTGGGTAATGACTTGGCATGATGATTGGGCGATGAGGTGGCAACCAACAACTATACTATGCACAAGCTACATAAGGTTCCTATAACATCCCGCTCTTGCGCACTGAGCGAACTTATTCTTTGAGGACACTTTCTCGCAAGTGATCCAGATTCTATGCTATTAAAACTTTGATTTTGATTATGAAGCGTTATGGGTTGATGACATGTTGTTTTACTGCATTGACATAGACAGGTGCTATTGACTTGGTTTTACTGAGTGTGCAGTATTTTGGACCTCGAGGATGCAGAGGCATCAAGGGAACCCCTTGGACTCTGGATCGAGTTGGGGAGGGTACCATTGGGGCTTGATTGTTTTATATGTGATATTAGTGCATCTGATTAGATGACATGATTATGGATATATTACTAACATGATTCGTTGATGATGCAGGTTGACAATAGCTTGTCGACCAGACTCACATGTGGAGTAAAGGGGTCACACACGACTACCAGAGATGTTGAGGGAGAGGTGTGGATAATAGCCCTACCACAACCTACTAGCACTCTCGTCGTGGCTCGAACTGTAGGTTAACGTTTACCTAGTTCGAGAGGACCCACGATGCCATGAGGGAAGACTGCGACAATTGATCACGATGATTCTAAGGGGTGCGCAATAAGGCAGGGACCTTATTCCTTAGAGGCCCTTAGTCTCCCACAAGTTCACCTGGAGGAATATTGACTCCAGGGTTTTTTTATGTCTACCAAGTCAGTCAAGAGGCGAGCGACACCCTTGGAGCACGTGGTGCGTCCTAAAGGGCACGTCGCGCAATAAAAATGGAAAGAGGAGAGTGGCACCCTTGGAGCACGTAGTGCATCCTGAAGGGCGCGTCGCACAAGGGAACATATGAGGTGAGTGGCACCCTTGGAGCACCTAGTGTGTCCTGAAGGGCACGTCACATTGTTAATGATAATTGAATGAACCAAGATGGCCTTAGGACGAATAACGTGATAAGAAATTTTTAAAACAATTTCCCTAATAAAATGTTGCCCAACACGAAAATTTAAGGTCTAGGTCTAAATTATGCTAGTGGAAATTTTTATCTTTAAGGGAGTAAACAATTTAATTGATTCATAAAAATATGTTGGAATAAAATTTAAAAAGGGAATTAATTGTTTTATTATTTTATGATAATTTAAAATTTATTAATTAAAAAGGGAAAAAGGAAAGAGTTAACTTCTACACTTACCAATTTGAGTTCTAAATTATAAAAAGGGGAAAGAGGGAATTTAAAGTATTAGGAAACTAGGAAAAGAGGGAAATCTAAAATAATTAGGAAACTAGGAAAATAGGGAAACATAAGGGAAAAAGCAGAAAGTCAAACTTAGTAAGGTATCTACCATTTAAGAACCTTTTAATTTTAAACTGATCTAGAAAATTAATAATGGGGAAAGTCATTAATACATGTAAGAGAATTTGGGGACACATAGGAGCGATTCTAGGAGTGACTCTAGGTGGGTGAGGGAAATAAGGGTAATTAATTAATTAAAGAAATTAATTTATGGAGGACTGAAGGGGATGGGTGACACTTGTACGGGGAGAAATTTTTAGGAATACAATTTTAAACATTAATTTAAATGGGATTTTGGGAAGGTAAAGGGGTTCGAAAATCTATATAATGGAGGGAGGAGAAGGATGAGAGGCTCTCTTGTTTTGCATAACATTACGCTGCAGAAATATATACTTGACTGACATAGCTTGTGGGAGTTGGGATACCTAGCTTGGTGAGGAGTGGTAGCTCGACCTTGCGAGGTGAGCTGGGAGCTAGCTGATTCTCTAGTTAGCGTGTGTGGCCCCTTTGTGGCTCGGGGGGATAAGGGGGAAGAAGAGTACCCCTAGAATTGGTTGGGCGGTACCGGTGAAGTCTCATCGGTCGACAAGCGAGAGTTGCATGGAGCGCGCGGGACGTCAACTCAGAGCGGGAGACCAGGAAACGATACACTCTCTTCATTTTTGTATGGTAGATTGTTGTAGGATTTATGCTTGGATCTGCATGTTTAATTGGGTAAGTAAACTGATTGTCTAGATTGATGACTGAAATTTTTCATAGCCTAGCTCGATGATTGATTGACTCCCATGGCCTTCGTTCTTCGCATGTCTTGACCGCCTTGTGGTGTATTGATTGTGACCATTGTGGTTGTTTTGCCTTCGTCTCTAGCTCATCATTCCTTTCCTAAGCAATCAACCAGGAGCCTGATCTACGGTCGTCGCTTCGGCGTTAATAGACCTATGGATCTCATCGCCCTGCTTTTCTGTGCAAGGATGATGAGTGAAAGATGCACCTGTCAGTTTTCTACCTTTGATGTTTGTCCTTGGCTGAAGGTTCACCTTGAGCCTTGAAGCGTTTATTCAACCCTACAAATTTGATTGTTGGAGAAGTGTTCTTTAGACTCGGCATGTTCATATCTCATCGTTATCTCATTTTACCCCTGTTTTAAAATCTTGATAGATCAATTTTTAATCTCTGCATTTTTATAATTTGTATCCTAGAAATGAAAAAAAAAAAAAACGTTTCTGTCATTCCTGTCTGCAATTTTTGCTTGTCTTGTATTTTATTTTTCTCCCTGGTTTTATTTCATGTAAAACAAATTATCGCTGTACTGTTTTGGTTTTTTTTTCTAGGCTATTCTTTTTTTTCATGCCTTTGAATCAAAAGGGATTATTTTTATCTCTGTCTGTGTTGTTGGGTATCCTAGGCGACTGAAAACGTTTATCACTATTTGTGTTTCTTGTTGTTACCACGAATTTAATTTCCACGATTTGACTGTCACGGATTTTTATTTTTGCATGGTTACCACAGTTATATCATCACGATTTTATTACACAGGTTTTTATTACCAGACTTGACCACCCACAAAATTGCTCCAACCCGTTTGTTGAGTGGCTGTTAACACCCACAATTGTTTTTGCTTGAAAACGTTGATTGAGTGGCTGCTGAAATCACCCACGAATTTAGCCATTTAAATAATAAATTTACTTGCTGGAATGACCATGGTTTTGATAATTAAAAATTGACTGTGTTGCTGTAGAAATCACCCACAAATTTATCCTTTTAAATCATAAATTTAGTTGTTAGAATGACCACGATTTTGATAATTAAAAATTGGTTGTGTTGCTCTAGAAATCACCCACGAATTTAGCCATTTCAATCATAAATATACTTGTTGTGAATCGACCACTTTTTCCTTTAAAAACTTGTCTGCATTTTCTTGTTGAAGGCCCATGAATTTTCCATTCAATGCGTGGTTGAGGTTGTTGTAAATGCTCGCAGTTTTGCACAACAAAGATTGACTGTAATTGCAATAGCGCCCATGAATTTTGCTATTAAAATCGATGACTGTGTTTCCGCCTTAATAGACCACAAAATTGCCATGATTTAGATGACTGCTTTTCCTGTTATCCACCCCGAATTTACCACCAATTGTGGGTTGTGTTTGTGGTTGAAAGGCCTCGATTTTGCCTCAATTGTTGACCAACCCTTTAACCTGGAAACAAAAATAATGGCTACAACGATGTCTTGGGTCCATTAATTGCCTTGTTTTTTGCCAGGGAATTAAATGGTTAACAGTTGGGTAAATGCCTTGTTATTGCTAGATTCATTGTTATGTATTTGTCATATTAAACGCCATAACAATTGCTACTGCAAGGTTAATGGTCGGTCGTTTCCTTTTTTTTGTTAATTTCCATGTTAATTGCAATGCTAAATGCTATATTACTTGCCTTATTAATAGTGAGAACAATTGCTACAACAATGTTAATGGTCAACAGATTCATTCTTATTGATTAAATGCCACATCGAGTTAAATGGTTAATAGTTAGGTAAATCACCTTGTTATTGCACTATTAATTGTTATGTTAACAGTCATGTGAATTACCTTGCTACTGATATATCAATTGCATGTTATTGCTATATTACTTGTTATGACAACAGTCATGTAAACTATCTGGTTATTGCTAAATTAATTGTTATGTTATTCATTATGTTAATTGCCTTGTTAATTTCTATATTAATTGTTATGTAACTGCTATGTTAATTGCCTTGTTTAGATGCTATCGCGATGTTAATAGTAAGCAGTTTCCTTCTCAATGATAGTAGACAACTAGCATTGTTAGTCCGGTCAGTATAACTAGACTACATGTTGAGATTTAATTGTTCATAAGTGTTATAATGATAGAATTCTATTTTAAGATTGTTAATGTTGTTATTTAAGTTAATGACTAGTTTTAAATTAGACGTGCCCCATCTAGAATGGAAACTCATGTTAGAATAGATTGTAATCATTGAATAGTTAGATTGGGGGATTGGTTGGGTCATGGACGATGTCATAATTTGACTTGCGTCATCCCTTGTCTTCATTTTGACGCTTCGTCGACCTATTGTTGGGGTATGGGTGTGGTTTCTTCTCAGTATTCGATTTCTAGCACGTCAGATTTATATAGATTCCTTGGTTCAGATAGGATGTGTTGTGCCAAGGTTATTGACACATCTATCACCTGGGAACGACATGATTCTTGATGAGGGGATCATGGCGCGCCCTGGGGGATAGCGGCGAACGAGATATTGGCCGGAGTAGGTGCCTTTGTGTGAGTGTTGTCGAGCTTGCGAGTTTCTTTTGGTGCAAGGGTCGAATGCCTTTAGGCATTAGGTCCACGTTCCTTGAGGTTCTAGTCTTTTTTCGTCTAGGCTGTGATGTCGGGACAGGGATGTTGCCCCTTAGCTTGTAGGTGTGGTCATGTTGTGTCGGGCGGGTAGTTGTCCTCCTTGTTATTCTGCGCATGTTTTGCTAGTTGTATTTGTGCCTGTGTGTGGTGTCATAGTAACTTGTTGCTTGGACTGCATGCTTGCATTCGTCATTAGTGGTGTGGTTAAAGTGTTGTCGTCGTCGCCTCTTGCCTCTTAACTCCTAAAAACAAAAAGAAAAAAAAAAAATTGCTTGTTGTCGTAACGATGGGGTCGTTACAGTTCCATGGCTATCTCTACTTCACACACAAATAATATGAGATACCATTTCCTTTATAAACATGTAATTAGTACCCTCCCACAATGCATGCGGGATAAATAGGGTGGATTTCAAATCAAGGGCGAAGATTCACGTGGATAATAGATAAACGACTTTTGAGTGGCTATCTTTCTGAGGCTATAACTTTTGATCCCAATGTCCAAATTAAGAAAACGAGATCTCGTTGGAAATATAGAGACATGAAGAAAAACTTATAAGTGGTTTCCATGGATTAAATGATAGTTATCATACCCTAAAAAATAAAATACAGTCATGATTATTTTTGGTTTGAAAGAAAAATATTTTGGAAAAATGGTTTGTTAAAAGAAATTCGTGAATGTCTTAAGTTGATCCCATTTGGAGGCATGAATATCTAAATTCATATTTACAAAGGGGAAATTAAAACCCCAACCCTAAACCTAAAGAAGCTTCAAGAAAATGAATATTATAAAAGAAGAAAAGAGGTAGATTAATCATGGACATCAGAGAGAGAGAGAGAGATCCATCCACCATTCCTCTACTATTTTTTGTGAGTGCATTTATTTTTGAATCATTTCCATTCTTTCTTCCTAGTCTATGAATAATCCAACTTTATTGATTTATTGTTTATTCATAAAGTCTATTCTTGATTTCATTTCTTTTTTTCTTCTAGGTTATTATTGTTATTTATTTGGTCCACATGAGCCCCATCACAGTCTGTTTGGATAAATGCATTTTATAGTTTAAGTATCAAGAATATTGTGTCCTGCAATAAATAGACATATTATTCAAACTTGAACATCAATTTGTAATATTTTTTACTCCCATAGAGAACCATTCCAAGAGTTCATAACATTTGTGGTTTCAAACTTTGTATACGCATGAGATCTCATGCATGTTTCTCCTATGCATCTTATGATTCTAAATCAATGAAATCATTTAAAGCCCTATGATTTATGGGCCATCAGTCTTATTTTTTGTTATGAGTCTTTCTTCAAAATATTTTCTCTCATTAATTGAGTTAAAGTATGTGATGGAATGGATGTAGTTGTTTTATTCATTATATGTGAGGTTATTATCTTTCTATTATATTTTTTTTTTTCAATGACCATTGTTAGAAAAATAGGATCGTGGAGCAATAAAATAAAACAAATGCGGAAACAAAACACAGAAGGTACACAATACAAGAGAGACACATATTTACGTGGTTCACCCAGTGTGGGCTACGTCCACCAGAGAAATTGCTAGGTTATTTCTTTATTATTATCCAGCAAAATGAAGGGATACAACCTACAACAAAACCCACTGTAACTTCCTCTTTTTTCTCTCACGGTCTCCTCTCTCAGAATACAATACTTGCCAACCTACATAGTCGCAATACATTTCCCTCATAAAAGAGGGTTGCCTTCTAGGGCAAAAAACCCTAACATAATCTCTATCATTAGATCTGCGACCTTATAATGAACGGTCCAGATTTACA
>JZKD02S1647831.1:246473-266142 GCA_000966675.3 Picea glauca | reverse complement strand
CCCGCAGAGGGGGTGCCCCCCCTCTGCACTCCCCCGCGTGGAAGAGTGTACATACTTCTGGGGTGTAAATACTTCATGGGGTATAAACACGGCTGAAAGTAAAAGACCTCTAAATTAGAAAGATAACCAGGCTCCACAAACAACAACCATTTGGTCCACTCACAGGTGTTGATGTTGAATGTATAAATCTTTTTTCTAAGTGAGTGTATTGAATATATAAGTGAGAAAGAGGAGTATTGTCTCTATAAAAATGTAGAGGGAATTTTGATAAGTCCTTCAAAAAGACCCTAGGAGGTTGACTCTAGTCCCAAATATGAAGAGAGATCAATAAGTCTAAATGTATAATTTCAAATGATGAATCAAGTCATTGAATATGAGGTAAAAGATAATATATTTTTACTATATCTTGATGAATCCCCTAGATCAAAGAATTTTATCTTGTTTTCTTGAACCGTGTTAAACATGAACTTGCAAAAGTTGTGGAAAAAAACAGAACTTGTTGGATTTTTATTTACTTATTTACTCTTATTTATCATTCATCTACTTTGATCCTATTTGACCCAAGTTCAGACTTAGAAAGATCCCAACAAAATCCCTCTAGAACTATCTCCCCCCCTGGTAAACCAGAATGCAACACAACACACAAAGTGTACTACGCAGTCTCACCCGAGATAGCTCTATGGGTGGTTGCAATACTCAGGTGTTTGCAACCTGGGAATGAGTGGAGATATATTATTGTATCATGTAATATTTATTTATTCAGTCTAACATATGATTATAGCAGTCACTCTATTCATGCATGTGAAATACTAGATCTAACTAGTTAATTCATTCATCTAACATTCATCATTTAACAACAATATATTCACATACATTCATTCACATAACACAAGTGTTACCATGGTTCACCCCCTCCTGGGCAACATCCACAAATATTTGGCTCTCAAGATCTTTATTATGGTTCAGTAATATGTCACGCCATGCATGTTTACAATCTTAGATCTTACACTCTTCAAAAGACTCCTCGATCCTTGTGAGGCTGACTAGATCTCACCAGGCTCCTCAGCCTGCGATATAACCCTCGAGATCGAGTCGCTCACTTCTTCCCTCGCTCACCAGCTTATTGAATAGTATAGTTCTTGCAAATCTCTGTCATTCATTCTCTTCCCTCGTCCTCTCTATATTTTCTCTCCCTGCCTCTATCTCTTTTTCTCTGCCTTGGTTCCCACCTTCCTCTAAGTACTACCTACTTATATTATTGGCTCATCAGCCATTACCATACATTGCAAAAACCCTAACCCTAGCATCGTTCGGTATTCCTTGCATTCACACCTCACATGATTCCCTCACACGTGTTGATTTTCCTTCCAGCTATCCTTTCTTCCTTTCATGTTTCTCTTCCCAAAAATAGCCTTTTCTCCTGACTGGGTCTGCATCCAACAGGCCCCCAACACTGACATGTGGCTCATCCCGAGCCACCTAATATTTGTACGCTCCTTTGACAACTCCTGTGAGAGTCTGGAACTTATCTGTGAGTTCCCTTTCTTGTGTTTGAGCTTGCACAATCATTTCTTTGAGCATGTCCAACACTTGCGATGTAATATCCTCGTTAATCATTTATGTGCACTTTGCCTGAGTTTGTGCCATGTCCTTCTTTTCCTCCTCTACCTACGCAATGAATTTTTCTGCTAGCTCTTGAAGAGGTTCCATTTGAGCTTGTCGATCCTTATTTTGTGTTTGTGCATCTATGAGCTCTACCTACAGCTTCTTCATGTCTTGTAATCCTTTGAGGTGCTCAGTGATATTCATTGTCTTTTGTCTCTGCTTGAGGTACTATATAGTTGTTCTTGTATTTTCCTCCTCCTAGTCCCACTACTGGACCTTTTGATCCTCCTCCATATTTTTCCATAGTTGTGTTGCTCTATCGAACGAGTCAACAGTTGCATGGACTTATCGTTCCATTTCCTCCATCTTCCCTATTTCTTCCTATTTCCTTTTCTCTTTCACCTCCATGGGAGTGGTAGGGATGAGTTGTTCCTAGAGGTTATCGATCTCTTGCCTGTATTGATCGATTGTTTGCACAATCTGATCAGTTTTTTGCGTCATCGTGGGCTCTACTATTTGCACGTTCTTTGGAATTATGTCATAGGATACAACCAATCCTTGCTTGAGCCTATCTGCGTGATCCTTTTCGTCTTTGGTCTTGAGATTGACTTGCTCGAGCACCAACTCCAACCCCTCAGTGATGTCCTTTGTGTGCTACAATTCTACTACGTATTTTCATGCACGCAACTGCACCTCCTGCGCAACACTGACTTGTAGTTTGTATAGAACCTTGGTTGGTATCTGCACCATTACCAACTGTAGTTGCACCAGATACTTCAAGGGTGTCTGTCCTACAATTTCATTCATGTGCAAGATTCTAGGTGTAACGTGAAAATCCAATTTTTCCTGTGGTATCGTTTGGATCATATCCTACTTGCTTGACGCAGCCTTGGATCCTGCTTCTGATTCTGCGGGGAATGACTCTATTCCTTTGCCCACCCTCTGCATTTCTATGATATTTTCTAGGAGTTGCCTCATGTTGTCCATCTCATTTTGAATCCTGTCCATTTGGTGCTGGGCTTCTTCAAAATCCTTCGATGTTCGGTCCTGGACCATTTTGGCCACAAGGTCTGTGTCGTCCTTAGTGAATGTATATTACAACGACATCTTGTGTGCCTTATCCTTCTTACGCGCACCCCTAGTGTGTATGATCGACCTCTTTTTCTAGACTTGTTCTTGTTGGGTATCACTTGATGTGGTCCCCTGTGTTGTCTCAACCTCTTTCTCTTGTTCCTGCGGTGCCTAGGTGGTGTTCTTTTTCTCTTCCCAGGTACCTTTCTTTGGTGCACCACCTTTATTCTGTTGTGATGGTTTCTCACTTGGTTTTGGCTTCTTGGGCATCATTTTGTCTTCTGTAGGTGTCTGTTCTTTCCTTGCATTAGCCTCCTTATCCATGGACATCTCTTGAATCAGAATTGGAACTCTCCAGTCATCTTTTCAATCCTTGATGGCCATCTCTACCTCCTCTTCCTTGATGAAGTATCGTTGTTGTAGCCATTCCTTCTGAGGATACCTTCGTTCTTGTATCCACACAATATGTTTGGTCACTTTAAAGTTGGCGATGTCCCGATATTGTATGACCACCTCTAGCATAATCCGCCAAGTGTTGGCAATGATTTCCTACAGGTCGTTGTAATACCCTGCGTACATGCCTACATTTGAACTTTTTTGGGGGGGGTTTGAAGTGCTCCCCAATGATAGGTATCGCGTTGCATGGTAATGAGTGCTTAGCTCAAAAAAATATGAATACTTAGGCTCCCTCCATCTGACCAAGGGGATCATGATGAGTAGCCAAGATTATTGAAAAATTTTCCCCATGTCGTGTTCGTCTTTGCAATCCTCAAGGAATAGATTTAATAAGTACGGGGCCCAACTAAGCATAGTGCCTTCCACACACTGTGCTATAGTTGCGACGAACTCGACATGGACTTCCTCCTTGTGACACATTCTGAGCAACTTGCACGCCATGAGTTTGGTGGCCAAACTTTTTTCTTCGTCACTGATGCGTTTGATGATGATTCTGTGCGACTCTCTTTCTGTTGCATACATCTTCTTCATTTCCTCAGCCAACACCTTCTCCTTTGTCTTGTCATCGAGGAATTGCATGAGACTCTCTCCCCGAGATGACAACCTTGTAATAAATGCAACGAGCTCTACATCTATCGAGACAGGGTCTTCCACCCATATGCACCCTCCGTGGGTAACTTCCATAAGATGCTTAACACAGTTATTTACGTCGTGACCCCTTCCAAAGTGTGGGATATCCAACAGGTTCAGTATCCCGGTGTTGGCCAGTCCGACTGCCCACTATTTCGGTTGGAGAATCGGCTCGCAGAAGGGTCCTATACCCATGTTGTCCAAGTAAAATTGCTTTGCAAACTCTGGAAACTTGTCTGTGTCAGTCACATCGTGATCCGAGTACCATAGTTTCTCCATGCACCCTAACAGGTTAGCTGTGATACAAACTCCTTCTAGAATGCACAGTAAGACTATGGTTGTTGCATCCTACCTACACAGTGATCTTGCTATTTTTTCTTTCCCTTCTCCTGTGGTGGCTGACTCAAGGTTCCAACCTCCATTGTTCTTTCCTCTGTATACTCCTTTGGTCAGACAATGATATATTCTATTATACCCCCTGTTGTTTCTCTGGCGTTGTTGTGTGTGAAATTTTTGGTGTGACCGCTTTTGTCTGGTTTAGGACAATCCCATTAACCCTCAGGGGCTTCTTCAGGGTTTTCCAGGTGCAAAGTATTTCTTGCGTCTTCGGCTTGTTGGCTTCGCCCCCATTCCGGAATGTCGATGTCCATGCCCACTTCTACTGTTTGTTGGGTTTCCTCCACCATTGGTGTTGGGCTCCCTGGTTCCATATTGTGTGAAGGGATTTCATTCAAGTTGACGAATTTGGTATTTCGTGTCGGTTCCTGTGCGATTCCCTGTGGTTGTTGAGGTACTCTAAGGTTGATTCGTGGTCATCTACATGCCTAGCTCGATGCTCCTATCTTGGGTGGTGCCATGGTGGTTAAGATGGTCTCCATCGAGCTAGTTTGTTATGTAACACCTGCAAACTCGCTCTTTTCTCCATATACTCTGTCTCTCTTTGCTTTTCCCAATTTCCCAATAACCCTTTTTTTACCTACGTGCTTTCCTTATATAGCAATCGTATGAAGCTTCTCATAGAAGTTACCCGAGTTGTGGTTTAAATGAATTGGTGCTTCCCACGTACATACCATTGAATTCCATTGACATCACCAGTTGGCGTGATTAATGCGACGTCCTGTCGATCATTCTTGTCATTCAATTTTGATAGATTCCGCCAATTGGCACCTATTCACCGTAACTGCCATTTTTCCAATTGCCACCTTTTTCTGACCGTTGATCCTTTTTTTGGCGCACTAATTGTTCCAAGTGAGTTCTATGGTACTTCTCTGGTGCACATGGACCTTTTATTTTTGTCTCGCTACCTCTCCTTTATTTGGGTTTTGTCTTTTGTTGTCTGGCACGATAACCCCTCTATTGTTGCGTGCAGTCCTTTGTTTTTTTTTTTTTTGAAGTGCTAGGAGGTCGATTGTCCCTATACATCTTCATTTGACTCCCATTGATCATTCCTCAAAGTTTTGTTCTTCCCAAATCCTTCAACTATACATCTCCCCCATCTGTGATAGTCTTTAATTCATATGGTCCCAACCAATGCATTCTGAGTTTTCCTGGGTGTTGAAGAGATTTACTGTCGTACACCAAGACTAGGTCTCCCTCCTTGAAACTTTTCCTCTTGATATATATATCATGCCAATATTTGTCCCTTTATTTCTGTACCTCTTGGTGAAACCCTACTAGAATCCTATCTTCTTCCATGATCATCAGTTGACTTAGCCTTTCTTGTGCTCCTCACTCTATCATAATTGTAATTGTTGCTACGTGCATAATAGGTACCAAAAGCTCTAATGGAACCACTGCTTCTTGTCCATACACCAATCTGAATGGTGTGTGACCTGTCAAGTTTTTACTTGTGGTCATGTATGCCGACAGTATTGTTGGTATCTTCAAGTCCCAATCGTCCCTATTAATATTGAAGATCTTTGTCAGTGCATTTTCAAGGATGTTATTAAAGGCTTCCACTGTTCCATTTTCTTGAGGATGAGACGGTGTACTCTTTTGATGATAAACATCAAACTCCTCAATCATCACCTTAATAGTGTTGTTAATGAAGTGAGTGCCTTGGTCACTCATCAAAATCCTTGGGCATCCAAATCTAGTGATCACTTGCTCAAATAAGAAGTGTGTTGTTGTCTCTGTGTTGCAATATTTTACTGGTGATGCTTCTTCCCATATTGTTAAGTATTATGTCACAGTGATAATATACCTCACTCTTGACCTTTTTGTTGGTGGTTTAATTGGTCCTACAAAGTCTATTTCCCATTTTTCGAATACCTGCATGGTTACTTGTGGATTCAGGGGCATATCGTCCCGTGTATTAGGTTTACCAACCCTCTTACATACATCACATCTCTAGCAGTAATCCTTTGAATCTCTGTGAACAGTCGGCCACCATAGTCCTGTGTGTAATACCTTCTGCATGGTATCTTTTTCTGCATAATGTCCTCCTGCTATTCTCTCATGGGCCTCTGCTAAAATACTAGGTATTTCATGTTCTAATACACATCTTCTCAAGATGTTGTCTACACCCATATTGTATAAGTGTCTTGCAATCAATTGATAGTCAAAAACTCTGACTACTAGATTTTTCTTCTGCGCAGTGCTGAATTCTTGTGGCACAGTCCCTGTACTCAAGTATTGAATGTCAATGTTCGCAAAATATTCACCAGCTACTTGGACTAAAATTAGTTGTGCATCAAGAAAGTTGTCCTCTATATTTGTAGGTTCCTCTCCATTAGTGATCCTTGACAGGTGATCCAGTCTTGCATTCAACTTCCCTAGTTTGACTATCACTTCGAAGTCAAATTCCTGGAACAACAATAACCATCTACAAATTCTCCCCCCCAACACTGGCTTGTTGACTAGGTATTTGAGAGCTGAATGATCTGTAAACATCTTGAAATGTTTTCCCAATAAGTAATGTCCGAACTTCTGAAGCACATAGACCATATCTAAGCCTTCTCTCTCTATCGTATTGTAATTCTGCTCCGATTCTGACAGTTTTCTGCTAGCAAATGCTATAGGATGGTCCAACTCCCCTGTTCTTGAATGTGCTAGAATAGCTCCAAGTGTTGTGGTTGATGCATCTACATGCACATGGAATGTATTTACCCAATCCGGGAATACTAGTATTGGTGCGGTTACCATTTTCTCTTTTAGAGTATCCAATCCTCGTTGACAGTACTAAAACTTGATATATTTTCTCAACAATTTCTCCATTAGCGTAGTGATTTGCGCATGCCCTTTTATAAATTTCTTGTAGTATCCTATGTGTCCCAATGTTTCTCTTAACTGATGTACTGATTTTGGTGGTGGTGTATTAAAAATTATTGCAATCTTTGTAGGATCTACTAGCAAGCCTTGTTTGCATACTATATGGCCCAATAGTATCCCAAAGGGTGTTCTGAAGATGCACTTCTTGATGTTTAGTGATATCTGACACTTCCTGAATCTTTCTAAAATCATCCTCAACACCCCTACATGGTCTTTCAAAAGACTGTATATTGTTGAATCGTCCAAATATACCTCTAAAAACTGGTGGATGAATTCTTTGAATGCAACTATGACTACTCTGGAAAATATTGCTAGTGCATTCTTTAGTCCAAAAGGCATGACTGTGTACTAGTAGGACCCCCATTCTTTGGAAAAAGTGGACTTGTACCTATATTCTGGAGCTATCTTGATCTGATGGTAGCCCAAGAATCCATAAGTGAATGAGTAAGCTTCCTGACCTCCTACGTTCTCCAACACCTCATATGTGAAAGGAGTAGGGAAAGGGTAATGTAGGAAAGAATCATTCAATTTCCTCAGGTTGACACATATCCTTATCCATCCCTGCTTCTTCGCCTGAACTACCATAGCACTTACCCATTCTGATTCCTCTACTGGTTCTATGATTCCATCCTCCAACATCTTGTCAATTTATTCTTTCACTTTTTGTTTATAAATTGGGTTTAGTCTATAGGGTCTTTGTCTTATTTGTCTTGCCTAATATCTGAGAGGTATCTTCATTTCACCTAGCTCTCCTACTATGCTTTTCATCTATGTGAATGTTGTTGGGAATAGGTCGTTGTACTCGCACAGTAACTATGTTATGATTTCCACTATTTGCCCATCCCAGTAATCTCCAACGCTGGACATTTTGGGATTCTCAATTTTCCCAATGTTGACTTTCTTCACCTTGATCGGCACATAAAATACTTTTGATTCCAAAGGTGGACCTTCCACTTCTCATTCACCTTCATCTTCCATTATTTGAATGTTTCACGGGTCATCTTCATCGGGTGCTTCTTCCTACACATGGTAGTAAGAAAATAGTTCTTTTACTGTCTGTCTATTCTGTTTTTTCTCTTCTATCATGAGTTCAACTTATGGTTATTTAATGAATATCACCTCTCTGATTTGTTTAAGTGTTGATTCTATGTTGGGGCTCTCATGCTCAAATGAGAAAGTGACTGTAATTTGTTTTTGTAAAACTATCTAGTCTTTAGTTCCCCTGTGCAATTCTTGGTCTGTATACCAGTTTGTTGGAATCCCTTCTAATGTCTAAACAAAATTATGAGGCCATTCCTCTGGTGGTGTCATCCTCCATAATGTTATGCACTTCTCCAAGTGTTCTGTTGGTTCCCCTTGTCTGTTATATTTATTCAGTTGATTTCTTTCTTGTTCTGCGCCAAACCTGATGCACAGTAACCGCTTACATTGGTACCAATCCTTAACTGTCTCTTTGTGCGCAGTCCACCATCTTGCAATTGTTTCATTGAGTGCTATATCCAAGGATAAGAGCCTCTAATTTTCTAACACTTCATATTCATATCATGTTAAGAATGATAATAAGTCATTCACCCCATGGAATCTGGGAGGTTCCCTTATCTCCGTACCTGCCCATCTGAATGCGCGGTCTATTCTTGCACATCTTCTTGTGGAGACTTCGTGTAACATCTGCTTCTAGTTATCTAAGCCTGTATCTGAGTTTGATGCGCATGGCGTAATATTTCTCCAACTGAGTACCCCATATATAGTTGGATTCACATAATCTTCTTCTCGTGCGGTTTTTCTGTACAACTGGTTAATTTCCTCCAGGCCTAAGCAAGTGGGTTCTACAAACCTTTCCCCTTCTAATGGGTCCAATGGCACAATGAATCTGTATTCTCCTAACTCAAATTTCATCTTCCTCATCTTTAAGTTGATTATGGCCTGATTGTCAAACACCCAATCTAAGTCAAGCAATGTCGGATAAGGTGTTGTGCCATCCACTATCTCTATTACTTCAAAATCGGCTTCAGTGCACACTCCATCAAGATCTACTGTCACCCCCTTGAGTCTCCCAATTGGTAGAACTCTGTGTTGATTTGCTAGTTTCAATTGCATAGGTGAATATCCTAATGTGGGATCTCCCATAAATTTCCATGTCCTCTTGGGTAATACATTTACTTCGGATCCTAAATCCAGTATGATATCTCCCATGTTGAAATCTCTAATGTTAGCATTCAGTTTGATTCTTTGCTTTTTCTCCTCCTTTTATGCAGATGACTAACTATTTTCTGTTCTAACTTTCCTTCTACCTTTATGTTACATATTTCTAGCATATTTTGTAACACTTTAAGAGATGATGGATCGTTTAATAGTTTAACACAAGATTGAAAAAAATCTTTAATCATACTTACTTGTCCCAGGGGTTGTGTTTCTTTGGTGTGATCTAACGATGGAGGAATCTCATATGCTGGTACTTCCTGGGTATGTTGCACAACTAATGTTGATGCAATGTCTAGCTTCAAGAATTCTTGTATGGCCTGCTTGAATATCTCCCTTTTGTTCTGTGCATCAAACTGCTTCTTCGGTTCGACTTTCTTCTTCATCCATTGGTGTTGTGTTGGATCTTGTCTTACTACGTCGTTTCCTGTCTTAGCTCCTCCTCGCGTAACTATCTTGATGTTTCTTCCTTCATCCCTTGCTTCCGCCAAAATCCATTGAACACTCTGATTGTTCTGATTTCTCTTTTCTTAGATCTTCCCCAATAGTATAGGACATTCTTCTGTGTCATGATCTGATGCGCAACCATACATACATGTCACAGGTGGAAGTGGACATTCTCTTGCATAGTGTCCTAGTTGTTGACAATTGTGGCATGCCACTGGTCCTCTGCCTCTTCCAAATCCTCCTCTTCCTCTTTATCCACCTCTGTAGCCAACTCGATATCCTCATGGTGCATTGTACTGGGGCACCTGGTTATACTACGCGGGATTATAGTGTGGTTTCGTGGTATTGTATTGTGGATGCACAATGTTATATTGTTGTTGCGCATTGTTATACTGTTGTTGTGTAGTGTTATATGGGGTTGGTACTTGGTTAAACTATGGTGCATATTTCCCGATCATCATTTATGCCTGCACCCTATAAGCCTCTGATGTTATTTCTCTCATTAGGTCCATGGTCCTGCAATCTTTGTCATCATGGCCTACTGACTTGCAAAAGTTGCAATATGAACTCTTAGGTACTGTCTGGTACTTCTGCATCATTGGGAAGTGATATGGATCATGCCCATGTTTCTTACAGATATCACACCATATTCCTCTTGTTGACAATGGGTTTGTCATTCCTGCTTCCATGTACTACGAGAATGTTGGACATTCATTCTTATGGTGTCCTTCTGTCCTACATGTGGTACACCAAACAACTTCTCTTTTGTCCTTACCTTTGTTCTGGTTTAGATGGAATTTAAGTTCTTCATATACTCCTTCATCTCCTCTATGGCTATATATGTCTTTTGATATTGGTTCTCTTCCATTTGTAGGGTTTTATGTAGAGCCTCTACCTGTGTTTGAAACTTCGGTTGTCGCAAGGGGTATTTCAAGTGTGGTAGCAGTGAATTGACAAACATATGCCTATGCTGCATATCTGTCATGATATACTTTATATTTCCCTTCAATCGTTTGAATCTCTGGTCAATCTACCATACAGATTCAACTGGTTTCTATCTAATCTCTATCATCTCATTCATGTATTGATCCTATGAACTAGGCTTCTGGAATTCATTTATCAAAAGCTTTCTGATATCTCCAATCTTTCTGGTTGTCCCTGACAAACTGTTTGCAGCTAAACTCATGTACCAATCTAGTGCACTATCTCTTAGCGTGATCGATAACTGCGCAAGCTTGGTGTCCTCATCTGTGATCTGTTTTGCTTCCCAAATATTTTCAAAAATAAACAAGTGCTTCTCAGAGTCCTCCGACGCATCTCCTTTGAATTCTGGTAACCTGATGGTGGGATCATGTCCTTCCATCCTGAATGTTGAACTACTACCTCCATTTGGTGTAGATACTTGACTAATGCTTCATGAAATGGTTCCCCCAGTTGTTCCCTGTGTGGACATACTTCCTGTTGTCTTCCTCCTCCTGAAATTCAGTTGTCCAAATGGTGTTGTTCCTCTTGGTGTATTAGTCGCACATGGGTTTGTGGGTTCCACAATGACACTAATAGAGATAGGAGTGTTGCCTTATATTCCCGCTATTGGACCTCTCATATTCCTCCCATATGTCACACACAGGATTTCATCAATCTGCTCCATAGCCCGAAGATCCTCTACCTCTTCTTCATCACTTTCCAAGCCTTCCCTCGTGACTATGACTCTCTTCTTGGTGTTCATCTTATATTGGTAGGATACTCCACTGCGTGTTCTTCCATTTGTTGCCATGATCCGCTTGATCTGGTCTTCATCCATGATAATTAGGTCCAAGGCCTCCTCCTTCTTACTTTTATCCATTTCTCCCTCCTCTTTTCAGTGCTTCCCCCCTTCCCCCATGCACGCATGAAATTTTAGTTTTCTGAGGCCATTTTCATTACACCTTTTTTATATAGTAATATCTTAATAGAAGTATATAGTGATATAATATACCTACCTTAAGGTCCCTTCAAGAAATATTGCTCTACTGCACTGTAAGAATTCATTGTATCTACTACAAATTCTATGATAAATCCTGCAACAATGTTGTCTAACCAGAAATCTACTGCACGCGTAAATTTATTATCAACTGTTTGTAATTGCGCGATCTCTACAAGATTGCACTCTAGTTGTCCGATCCGATTTGTAGGATGGTTTTATTTTAACCTCAATATCCACTCATTCAACACATGCGGGAAATCACAGAAAAATACTTCATGCAAGTCGTTGAATATGTACTTGTCTAGATATTTGCACGGTGTCAACTTTGGGTTTCTGTTATCTTTTTGCGCAAACTCCAACTCCTTTGTTTTCAACCATATTTCTATCTCTACCTTCATTGGATTACATGGTCTCAACATCCCCTCTTAGATTCTCATTCTCTCAATGTCCGATCTGGCATTCTTTTGACACGTCTTTCAACAGATATCATTCACTCAAGCCCATCATGTTCCAACCAACCAACAAGGAAACCATTTGTTGGATTTTTATTTACTTATTTACTCTTCTTTATCATTCATCTACTTTGATCCTATTTGAACTAGGTTCATACTTATCAAGATCCCAACAAAATCCCTCTAAAACTATCGCCCCCCCTAGTAAACCAAAAGGAAACACAACAAATAGAGTGTACTGCGTAGTCTCACCTGAGATAGCTCTATGGGTGGCTGCAATACTCAGGTGTTTGCAATCTATCAGGTGTTTGCAATCTAGGAATGAGTGTAGATCTGTGGTTGTATCATGTAATATTTATTTATTCAGTCTAACATCTTATTATAGCAATCATTCTATTCATGCATTTGAAATACCAGATCTAACTAGTTAATTCATTCATCTAACATTCTTCATTTAACAACAATAGAACGCATACATTCATTCACATAACATAGGTGTTACCATGGTTCACCCCCTCTTGGGCTACTTCCACAAAGATCTGGCTCTCAATCTCTTTATTATGGTTCAGTAATATATCACGCACGTGTGTTTACAATATTAGATATTACACTCTTCAACAGGTTCCTCAATCCTTGTGAGGTTGACTAGATCGCACCAGGCTCCTCATTCTGCGATCTAACCCTTGGGATCGAGTCTCTCACTGCTTCCCTAGCTCACCAGCTTATTGAATAGTATAGTTCTTACAAGTCTATTCCATTCGTTCTTTGCCCTCGTCCTCTCTATATTTTCTCTCCTTGCCTCTCTCTCTTTTTCTCTACCTTGGTCCCCGCCTTCCTCTAAGTACTACCTACTTATATTCTTGGATCATCATCCATTACCATACTTTGCAAAAACCCTAACCCTAACATCGTTAGGTCTTCCTTGCATGCACGCCTCACATTCTTCCCTCACACATGCTGCTTTTCCTTCTAGTTGTCCTTTCTTCCTTTCATGCTTCTCTTCCCAAAAATAGTCTTTTCCCTTGACCAGGTCTGCATCCAACAGAACCCAAGGAAAATTAAAGAGGAGATAAATGCTTCCTTTTTGTCTCTAACTCCTTTTTGTCTCTCTTTATGCAATGTGGCATATAAGATATGCACCAAAATTAATAAAATCCTTTTAGGCAATCTAATTTTAAAAGATAAAGGCGACATTGTTTCAAACATGTTCATTCAAAAAAAAATATCATCATTATAATCCAAGAATATATTCATTTAAGAAAGAAATATGAGAGAAAGGATATGGAAATCAAACTAGACATTAAAAATGAATTAAATGGGATGAATCACCTCTTTATTCAATGTTCTTTCAAAGTTCATATTTAGGGATATATTTACGCCGAAGGCGTTCTTTAAGGGGATGATTCTCCTTAGAGCTTTGTCGTCTGTCCAAAACCAGTTAAATGTTGGTATGTGTTATCAATATCTTATCTTAAATCCTCTGACACTTATATCTTCCTGTCATATGTCAATGTTTGGACACAGATCCTGTCATCACCCTATCTCCCATCTTTTCCAAACCCTGTCCTTCTATCCAAGCTTTTATTGGTGAGTGTTTCCTCCACTTCCCTATCTCCCCTCTTCACCAAACATTGTCCCTATATACAAGATTTTATCGCTGAGCATTTCCTCCATAGAGGACCATCCTTACAGTTGTTCAATGTTGAAGATTTCAAAAAATTTCATATGGGATTTGACGAGACAAATAGATGCATTGAGATCCATTCGACCAAGAAGAACCAAAATGATCCAAGTACCGATAATCCTCATATTTGGGCTTTATTTTTATCCCTTATTGCAATAATTCACTAGAGCTTTTCTTTTACAGGTATGGTATCTTGAGCTTTTTTATGTCTTTGTAAGAATATAAATGCAATTTTCCTTAGAAGAATTTCCGTTTCTTCTGTTTGAACTTTGACAGGTGTTTGAAAGATCATTTCCAGTAATATTTTGGCTTTGCATCGATTTTAATAGGATTATCATATAATATCTATGGCTGAGCATTATCAATCAGGGTATCTGTGCCTTTTTTTCTTGAGATTTTCCTTGATGGTTATTGGTTTTCATAGATCAATAATATTTCAGTGTAGAGTATTAATGGTTATAGGGTTTGTAAGAAATTTTTTAATTTGATAAAGTTTTGATAATTTAAGTATGTTATGGTTTTTGTAGGCTAATTTTTTTCCCATGTCTAAAATATGGTAGGGTTGGTAGGGTTTTTGTATTTTTGGTTTCGTTGGTATTTATGGTTTATCCATTTATGTTTGACTTTGTAATGGCTTCCACTCTTTTGTAGATTCATGCAAAAAAGGTTTCCTCAATATCTGGCTAAGATATGAAGGTTTAGAGATTTATTCCCTGTGAGATGTTTGTTTTATGGCTTTTGATGGTGTTAAGTGAAGACATGTTTGAGAGCCATTCTGAGTTGTGATTTATTTCCCGATACATATTAGAAAGTTCAGTTGGTTTCCTATAAAGTTTTGTCAAGCTTCTAGATTTTTTGTTGTCATAATAGTTACATGTAGATGTGTCTGTTGTCTTGTTTCACCGACCCAAAAATCGATTTCCTCGGTCCAAGATTTTCATCCTTCCTAACCTGGGCAAATTAATTGAAATGCTTATCTAATTTGGTTAGGCCTTGAGGTGTCAAGGCGGTGATATTAACTCCAGAATTAGGAATTGGTTAATAGTAAAATGTTATAAACAATTAGATAACCAAACACATTTATATGAATTCATAATATTTGAAACCATAGATTATTAATGACATTCAATGGATTAAAAATATTTTAATGACTTTGTCTAATCTAAAATATTAAATAATTTTTAAAACAAAGATGTTTGTTTTGTCATTGTCAAGTCAAAATAAAACAAAAATATAAAACAATTTAAAAACCAAATATTTTTATTAAAAACAAAGATGTTTGTTTTGTTATTGAAAATGGCAAAAACATATAGATAAGATTTTTGGAATATTTAAGTGTGTTGTCTAACTGTTCTAGGTTTTTTCTCTCCTCGCTGAAATCACATTTTTATGTTGTTTAAATTGCATTTTTGAATGTAGAAATGGATTCAATGTGCTGAAAAACCCTAGAGCACTCAGACTACACAGATTTTACCACTCAAATTCGTAGATCCAACAATATCTCACTGGATTTCGAGCAAATATCCCCAGAAAATATGCCCAAAAATGACAAAAACGTAACACATTTAGACTACTACATATTCAAGTGTTTATTGAAATTTAGTTTTATTTACTTTTTCAACATTAAAAATCCAATTTTATTTACTTTTTTCATCATTAAAAATTCAAACTTTTTTTTATACCAAATGGGCCAGATCAAATCCCTCAAGTAAAATTAGAACAACTCCTACCTTTAAAGCCCCTTTCTTAACATGGTGCCTATCAAACACTTTTCCTTTAAAACTCTAAAAGCTCAATAAAATTAATAATTTTATTATTTTATCCTCGATTATTGCACAGATTATTGAAGGTTTCTAAGGGGATGAAACAATACAGATATAAGTGGCTAATACATTTTGGCAAAATGGGTGCCTCTTCAAAATTGAAATAAAGATTCAGAGAAATAAAAATTATGTGAAACAAAATGAACCAAAGAGTGAAACATAAAACAAATAGCATGTAAATCAAAATTTGTATTGGGTGTAATATAGGTGCGTGTTAGAAGATACATAATAAAGTTGTTGGACTATTTAATATTCAATGTAACTATTTGTATACTTTAATTTCAATATTACATATATGACATTGGTTGGTTTAGCTGCGGGAGAATGGGAAATATGTGGCTCGATTTTGCATATGAGATTTTTAACGTTGTAGATTTTTTCAAGATGCTAATTAAATTATTTTATCTTAATTTATTGATCAAAGTAGTAATGTAACTCAATGCTAGTTTGGTTGAATAAAAAAGCTTGTAATTTCTGAAAAGTTACATTTTAAAATTGAAGTTCATCCATGTGAATGGATACATTATTTCTTTTATTAGTTCTTACGGGACTATTAGTAATCGATTTTATCTTGTCATATTAATTTATGTACGTAAATCAATACAAATTAATCATTTAAACCAAACTTTTCACACATTCATATAATTTTCCAATTTCCATTTTATTTTTAGTTCAAATATTTTGGTTTGAAGTTTTATTTGGCCTCTTATCGATGCGATGGACAATTTATGCAATTTTTTTTTATTGAAGCTTAGGAAAGATGACTACATTACTTAGGAAAGAGGACTGCATTATGGTATATATCTTTTGAGGCGAACTAATGCAATCTTTGGAGATAGCATTAGTTCGCTAACATTTTTTGTTAGCGGATTTCCATTGAACCATCGTATCATACACACTATATTCTAAGATGTGTTCTAATATGCTTCATGCAAGATATCGATGGCCATCAATAGCCAAGTGTTATTGTTCATCAAACCACATGCTTCGATACCAGTCTTCAATACCAATCTTGTTTCTCCTATTAAAGAGGACTTGGATGTTTGTAATTACTCTTTAATTGCTCTTGGACTTGTTGGTGCACCTCCTTGCATGTGCACCACCTTGCAACCACCAATGTTGTTCTGCAAGGACTATTAGTAATCGATTTTCTCTTGTCATATTAATTTATGTGGCTACAGGGACTATTAGTAATTGATTTTCTCTTGTCATATTAATTTATGCACGTAAATCAATACAAATCAACCATTTAAACCAAACTTTTCACACATTCATACAATTTTCCAACTTCCATTTTATTTTTAGTCCTAACTTTTTGGTTTGAAGTCTTATTTGGCTTCTTATCGAGGCGATGGACAATTTATGCAAAAATATTTTATTGAAGCTTAGGAAAGATGATTGCATTACTTAGTAAAGAGGATTGCATTATGGTATATATCTTTTGAGGCGAACTAATGCCATCTCTAGAGATAGCATTAGTTTGCTAGCATTTTTTGTTAGCGGATTTCCATTGAACCATCGTATCATACACACTATATTCTAAGATGTATTCTAATATGCTTCATGCAAGATATCGATGGTCACCAATAGCCAAGTATTATTGTTCATCAGACCACATGCTTCGATACCAGTCTTCAATACCAATCTTGTTTCTCCTATTCAAGAGGACTTGTTTCTCCTATTCAAGAGGACTTGTTTCTTTGTAATTACTCTTTAATTTCGCTTGGACTTGTTGGGCACCTCCTTTCATGTGCACCGCCTTGCAACCTCAAGTGTTGTTCTTTCACCGCATTGCAACCTCCAGTGTTGTTCTTGGAATTGTTGGTGCACGACCTTGCAGCCTTCAGAATTTCTCTCGGGCAGGCCTTCAGATTTGCTCTCAGACTTTTGGCGAAAGACCTTGCTATTACTTGCCTGCGCGTTTTTCTCAAGTTGAGAGTAATTGTCAAATAGGCAGGCCATGTTATATTCTCTGATAGATGCTCCTCTGTCTGCATGCAGAAAAGGATATCTGACAAAGATGTGACGCTAGTCACGTGTGATTTGAAAGGAAAATAAATGCTAAATCCGTGTCACTTTCCTTACACATTGATCAAAGTACAAACATTATTTCTTCCGAATTAAATTCAATTAAATTCTTGTTTCTGTTTCACGTTTCAAGTGTCGGACAAGACACTCAGACTTCAGATCATTAAAATGAAATATTTTGTACACTATAGCCTTCTGTATAAGGTTACGTTAAGCACTAAGTTATATAGAAAGAGATATTATCAATTGGTATATGCTTGACCGCATTGGACCCCGAGCTTCAGTTCTTATCATAGCTACATAATTCTTATTTATGTTTTACTTTAGTTACATAATTCATGAGATTTATTCAAACTTATATGATATTATTTATTTATTTTTTACATTATATAATCTTATTTATATTTATTTATTTGAACGAGACCCAAAAAAATTCAAGTATCTCTCTAATAATCCTATCTAATAATTTAAATATGTTATGCATGCTTCTTGTCTAGAGATTTATTTAATTCGGGCATATGAGATCTCTTATCTTGAACTAAATGCATTGTAATTGGTGAACGTTTTAACATGTAAACCATACCGTTGAAGTAAATCACGAAGCAATGGAAGGGGAGAGATTACTCTAAAGGTAATTAGAAAGGTGAAGTAGCTACAATCATTTTTTGTATCTCCTGCACTATAATTAGTAACTTGCAGTAAAAATGTTGTCTATATTACTTAGATTGTTTATATTATGTGTGGGTAGTGGAGGCCACAACTATTTCTTCGATCAATAAGTTTTTCCTCCGAACAGAGTTTATAGTCATCTTCACATAATATTAACAGGGTAGATTCTACAAAAGTGGTCTTTGGTCTAATGAACTTAACTTGAGCAACATCTAGATTGACTTTGTAAGGTTTTTATGTCTCTCGACAATAACGTGTTGGATTGCAAACAAATTTCCTTCATATGTGTTGCACTAACAAATTTCATTCATGGCTCTTGGTGATGATGTTCTGCACTACAAACAAATTTCCTTTGTAAACAACTGTGCCACAATTGGCAGGGACTTGTTGCCTTTGCAACTCCCCTTGTTTTAGTAGAAATTCTCTTAAGTATTCGGTACATATATTGTAACATCCCGCTCTTGCGCACACTGAGAGAACTTATTCTTGAGGACACTTGCTCACAAGTGATCCAGATTATTATAATATTAAGCATTTGATTTTGATTATGAGGTGTTATGGATTGATGACATTTTGTTTTGCTGCATTTACATAGACATGTGCTATTGACTCGGTTTTACTGAATGTGCAGGATTGTGGACCTAGAGGATGAAGAGGCATCGATGGAACCCCTTGGACTCCGGATCGAGTCAGGAGTGGACTATTGGGGTTTGATTGTTGTATATATGATATTTGTGCATCTCATTAGATGATATGATCATGGATATATTTATGACATGATTCGATGATGATGCAGGCTAACAATAGCTTGTCGACCAGACTCACATGTGGAGTAGAGGGGTCACGCACGACTACCAGAGACGTTGAGGGAGAGGTGTGGACAACAACCCTGCCACAGCCTAGTAGCACTTTCGTCGTGGCTCAAACTGTAGGTTAACGACTACCTAGTTCGAGAAGACCCACGATGTTGTGAGGGCCGACTACGAAAGTGACAGTCGCTCACGATGATTCTAAGGGGCGCGCAAAAACATAGGGGCCTTATTCCTTAGAGGCCCTTAGTCTCCCATAAGATCACCTTGTAGAGTATTGACTCCAGGGGTTTTAGATGTCTACCAAGTCAGTCAAGAGGCGAGTGGCACCCTTGGAATACGTAGTGCATCTTGGAGGGCACGTCATGCAAGAAAAATGGAATGAGGTGAGTGGCACCCTTGGAGCACGTAGTGCGTCCTAAAAGGCACGTCGTGTAAGGGAAACAGAACGAGGCGAGTGGCACCCTTGGAGCACCTAGTGCGTCCTGAAGGCACTTCGTGTTGTTATTTAATAAATGCATAAACCTAGATAGCCTTAGGATGAATAACGTGTTAAGGAAGAT
>JZKD02S1647831.1:210041-228435 GCA_000966675.3 Picea glauca | reverse complement strand
CAACGTCGATTCCAGGTACCATGAAGACTTGCCCCTCCACAGTCACCTTGTGTAAAGACCCTAAAGAGATAGGCCACTAAGGTTACCAATCATTACAGTGATGCCTGGGGAAACAATCGACAGCCCGATCCACGTGTAAGGGCAGGGTATCTCGCTCGAAATCAACTTGAAAGGCTTCCACTCATCATTGTGGGTATACCCTCAAGCGACCCCCATAATACGCGCAATCTCTACACCAATACCGACAAAGAAGGGTGAGTAACTCTGCCAGTCTCAATGCGACCTCATGATTGACCCTTGTGTGAGAGGGGTTTCTCAGGAAAAAATGTAATAAGTGGATTTAACCACTCCCTAACTCAAGATTCTATGTTTGTTTGCAACTTTGGAAAGTTATCTTCCACACCTATTCCAAAGCCCTACAACTAATCTAATGTAGGTTTTCTACCAAAAAAGATAAAAAATGTCTAATCGGTTTTTATAAGCACTTTATTTTTAAGGCTATTGTTACTCAAAAGGAAAATGGCGTGAACAATATGGTGTTTTGACCGACTCGAAATTTATGCAAAGAGATGAAGATGCAATATTTTCATTTCGATGAAAGCTATGCTATGAGAAGGAGAAAACATTTATCATTCCCATACGCACATGTCCCAAAGTCTATTAAACTCATCAATATCAAGATTCTTAAGAAATGAGAAAAAGGTACTGAACACCAATGCATGATTCATGGTCCCCCCCGGCCATGAGGGGGAATTTTTTCATAATTTAAGATCAAAAAATGCCAATAATCATGCAATTTCGCTACTTCAAATGCAAGGATGCCCCCAATCTAATATAAAGCAAGAAATTAAATCTTTTTATTTCAAAAATTTTACCAAAAGCAATAATGAACTTTCTTAAAACAAAGAAACCCAAACTAAAAGTTTTCTTTTAAAGCGAACTATTCAGAAGAAATCTCATCTTTATTTAAACAATTCTAAAGAAAACACACGCTTTGTAATTGAAAGACACTCAAAGCAAGAGACTAATCCTTCAAAACCAAACAAAGAAAAAGTGGCTAAAATCAACTCAAAGGATGTCAACCAGACTGTAAGCAGATCAATATAGAGTCCCAAAATTCAATCCAGCTGTTCAAAGCAAATCTGGGCATCAAAAAATGACAAGACCCAATCCAAAAAATTTTACAAACAAGTTCGCAGGCTGGCAGTGTATTACAGTGAGAGAATCAAAGATTCTCGCAGGCTGAACAAAGGTTGACTGCGAGGGGTTCACACTGGACTTAACACCAGGGTGCGAACTCAGGTGTTTCTCGCAGGCCACTAAAGGGTATAGTGTGAGAATGCCTATAAACAAGCAAAAATTTGAAAAATGACTAAATTTGAGTGAACTTTCAGATCCAGAGAGTCTGGATGGATCTCCCACAGACTCAGAGACCAGAAAAAAAAGAAATCAAAGCAAGGGAAACTAGACTAACTAGGAAAAAATCCGTTCCCCAGTTAAGTCGCCAATTTTGTTATCGGACTAATCGGTAGGTGCAGACACTAACTGATCTCCCTAGATCCACTTAGATCTAGAACAAAACACACCAGAACATGACACTTTTCTTAATTTTTAGATATTGAATTTACTAACCAAAGAGGGATGAGTGACATACCGTTTAAATGTCGCTTCCTCTCACCATCGCCATCCTGGCTCCGTTCCAACGCTCATATAATGATGAACCTGCAAAAGAACACAACCAACCACAATGATAGTAATAACATAAACTCAATATAAACCTATGCATGTGATCAAGGAATCATACAATAAAACACAAGCTTTATAGGAAAGAATCATATTACTGTATCATATTAAATGTGAAAGAGAGATTACAACCATGGCCTTGATGTCATAAGGTCCCTTCCAACTGGCCTTCGTTCCCCACACACTTTCACTCCAAGAATTCTGAGAGCACAGATCTGATAGTATTCACAATCTATCTTGACAAAGGCAAAAACTCAAAACCACTCTAACCAAGCTAATAATTCCAAGCCAAATCCAACTTAGCAAAATCTTCAAAGCTCCAAGATAAAGCTAAGTTTCTCCATGAGAACTTCTCTCCTTTTATAAGTTGAAGAGGATAAGTTGAGGAGGTTAGGATGATCCCACTAAATCATAAAAGCGAGTAAGATCCAAACCATTCGGATGCCACCTCACCATGGAAGTTTCTCCTTCTAGAAGATTCGAGAAAACACTCGTTTTTCCCACGTGTAAGCATTCTCGCACCCTGCCTATAGTGAAACCTACAAAACTCTCACAACCCAGCTATGGTGCAACCTGCGAAAATCAGGCATTCTCGCACCCTGCCTATATAGCAACCTGCGAACTTCCTTTTTTACAGGGTTTTTACAAGGGAAAATGCAACTTCTTTTCTTAGGAAAAGCTCTTCTCCCTTCTCTCTTTAGGAACTCAGGCCACTGACCCCTCCGAAGGAAACAGATAGGTTTACATCATTAACGGTCATAGGGATGACGAAAATAATGTGTAACACTCATTGGTGGGAAAGCAGGAGTTGCACGGAGCGTGCAGGACATCAACTCAGAGCAGGCGACTTGGGCTACGATATGCTTCCTTTATTTCTGCATGGTAGATTGTTAGTATGATTTATGCTTTTAGTTCTGTATGTTTAATTGGGTAAAGCAAATGATTGTCTTAGCATTCTAGTTGATGACTGAGATTTCCCCCATATCCTTTAGCTCAATGTTGGTTGATTCCCATGACCTTCGATCACTGCATGTATTGACCGTCCTATGGTTTATTGACTTGTGATGATTGCAGTTTATTTTTTCCTCTTCGTCCCTAGCTCATCAGTCCACGCCTGAGCAATCGACCAGGAGCCAGATCTACGATCGTCACTTCGGTGTTAATAGACCTATGGATCCAAATGCCCTGCTTTTCTATGTGTGGAGGATGAGTGGAGGATGTTCTTGCTAGTCGTCTACCCCTGTTGATTGTTCCAGGTAGTGTGTAGTCTTGTGCCTTGATGCATTTCATTAACCCGACAATTTTTTATTGATGGCGAAGTTTTCTTTAACTCTGCATTTTTATAACTTGCTAGACTTTCCCTGCATTTTTTTTTACCTCTGCACTCTTATTTTGAAGACAATTGAGACTGCGTTTTTCACCACTCGTTAACACTGCGCTTTTTCCATTTCCAGACTACATTCGTCGCTTGATTAAGACTGCTATTTGTTTTGTTTGCCTGGCGATTTCCACTTCCTTGACTGCATTTCATTTGATTTGGGGCGAAATTTTTCCGAGAGATTATTTTTGAACTTCTGGTCAGCTTGTCTATATTGCCAGGTGCTCGACAACTACATGCTTTTCGTTTTAGACGGACAATGTATTTTTGTTTAAGATGAATTATACTTCTGGGCGTTTTTATTAGGATATAAACTCAGTGAATTAAATAATTTGAATGTTTTAACCTCAGTGATTTTTTGAATGTTTAAACTCAACAAATGTATTATGGAAAGCTTAAACTCAACAATTAAACTCAGCTTACATGACACCTTTACCTCTGCAAATTGTAACCATGACATTGCAGTGACACCTTCACCTCTGTGAATTGTAACCATGAATTTGTTGTGACACCTTTACCACCCACTATTTGATGCTAAAACCCAATGCCCTTCATCTGTTAAAACTCGACCATTGGTGAACTGTTGCCTGCGATTCTTAAGGTGATAGATACAACGTTTTCCCCTCTGCAAATTAACAGATCTGAGGGCAAATTTACCTGCCTCTTGACTGTGAATTCACATGCATTTTCCACTGAGAAGTTGCCCATTTTTTAGTGCGATTATCCCGATTTGTACAACCTGTATTATTCACTTTTTTTGAATGTGTTTCCTTTGAAAAAAATCACCACCTTGATGTTAAAAATCTGCACGCTTTCTTAATAAAACCAATGATTAGAATGACAACATTTTGGTGGCAGTTAATTATTATGAATTATCTCTTAGACTACATATTTAATTAATGACAATGATTATATTCCATTCTGTTGTGTATAATGTACAACGAGTTTGCCATTGCCAAGTTTGTGAATTTTTCTTCTTACCCGACGACACTGCCCTCTCTAGGAATGCGTTTTCATTTAATTATTGCCTTGCGATTTCTGAAGGCATTTCATTGCCTGATCTCTTGCCCTGCGATTTATTTTATTGATGTGTATCCCTTGCAGATTATTGCTCTGCGTTTTTATGTTGAATGTGTGTCATTGCAAGGTTAATTAGATTGGAAATTATGTATTCCTGCATTGAATGAGTTGAATTTACGTATTCCTTAAGGTTATTAGATTTGCAAATTATTTATTATTTCAAATTATGTATTCTTGCGTCGAATGCGTTGAATTTATGTATTCCTTAAGGTTAATTAGATTTGCAAATTATGTATTTATTCCTGCGTTGAATGCGTTGTATTTATTATTGCAAATTAATTACTATTTAAAATCATGTATTCCTGCGTTTAAAATCATGTATTCCTTAAGGCTATTTATGTATTTAGATTTGTACTTAAGGTTAATTAGATTCACAAATTATTTACTAGTAGTCATTTAGACTTGCTAAATTAGATATGTGATTAAAGTTAATTTGACATATAGTTATCATCTAATTTGGTAAATTAGACTCGCTAAATTAGATTTGTGTATCAGGTTAAGCTAGGTTTGTAAATCACTGACTATATGTAATTGAGACTGGTTAATTAGAACTGTATTTAACGCTAAATTAGATCGTAATTATTGACCATTTTAGACTTGAAAAAGGGTTGGGTTGTTGATGAATTCGGGTATTGGATTGCGTTTTTCCTTGTTGTCCTCCTCTTGTGTATCGTCGAACTGTTGTTGGGGTATGGGTGTGGTCTTCTTATCGATATTCATCTCCTAGCTCGTTGGATTTATCTAGAGTCCTCAGTCCAGATAGAAAGTGTTGTGCCAAGGTTATTGATGCATCTATCACTTGGGGATGACATGATTTTTGATGAGGGGATAATAGTGCACCCTATTGGATAGCGGTGAACGAGAACTTGGTCGGAGTCAGTGCGTTCCGTGTGAGTGTTGTCGAGCGTTGTAAGTTCCTTTTGGCCCAGGGGTGGAACGCCTTCATTCGTTGGGTTCGCATGCCTTGAGGTTCTAGTCTTGTTCATCATTAGTTGTTGCGTCAAGAGGGGGATGTTGTCCCTTAGCTTGTAGGCATGTCTTGTTTACATTGGGTGGGTAGTCATTCCTCCTTGTTGTTCTACGTATGTTTTTCCCAATTTCCCCTGTGCCAGTGCGTGGAGTCATAGTTTCCTATTGCCTAGACTGCATGCTTGCGTTCGTTGTTAGTGGTGTAGTTAACTATTGTCATCGTCACCTTCTTGCCTCTTAAACCAAAATAAAAATAAAAATTGCACTTCTGCTTCGCCCGTAGTCGTAACGATGGGGTTGTTACATATGGTATATGAGTCGGTTCAACCCGCGACTTGGGATCACTACGACTTTCATTGATATGATTTGATTATAATGTTGCTAATTGAGATGACTTGTATTCATGTAGGTAATCATGGATAGAGGATGCTGCGGAGGTAGATGATGGGGTGATAGGGGGGGAGGCGCGACACCTTCAGTAGCATCCACGCCTGAGGGGTCTAACCCCTAGGGAGACGAACAGGTTGTTGAGTAGGAGAAGATAGCGGTGGGTGATATGGCTGGAATGATGATATATTTTAAGCACATGTCTGAGGCAATGATCATCCGTTTGGACAAAGATGAGGCCAGGGCATCGTCACCCCCTGAGGTTCCACCGCGCACTCCGGTCGATACTGGTAGCATTCACCATGAACTCGAGAAGGTCAAATTTCCTGAGTTCTTTGATGCCCCAGATGATGCAGCTGCCGAAGCATGGTTGGAGAATATGGCGATGTAATTTTCACTTCGCGACTATACCTCCAACATGAAGGTCTGCACGAGGCTCTTTCAATTGAAGGGGAGCACTCTTCTATGGTGGAAGATGCTCCTACTACAACTGAACATGGTTGTCGAAGACGTGTCATGGGAACTGTTCAAGGAACATTTCTGAGAGAGGTACCTATCATAGGGATTCATTGAGCGTCAGCTCAACGAATTCAACGCCTTATGACAAGGCGGTTGTATGGTGCCTGAGTATGAGGCCCATTTTAGGGAGCTGCTTCGATATGCTCTGCATATTAATAATGAGAAACTTAAGGTCAACAGGTTTGTGTTCGGCCTTAATGGTAGCATACATGAAAAGGTTAGGATTTTGATGCCTCAAACCTTGCATGATGTCATCCAGAAGGCCCTCATAGTAGTGGAGGAGCTTATTAGCAGTGGTCAAAGAAGGAATCCAACGAGACTAGCAGGGCAGGTGTCATCGGGTGTGCAACAACATCAGACACCAGCCAGACATACACCAGGATATCGTGGCTTCCAGAGGGGATCCACTTCACTACACCTCAGCGACCGACGCCTTAGTAGCGAACACCTTATTGGGGACCACAACATCAGGAACAACGTCGACTGTAGAAACAATAGTTTAGGCCTGTTCAATAGAACAGACTGGGATTCTAGGCCGGTGGGCAGTCATCTTCTACCTCGGGTACCAGGAGTACTAGACTGAAGAAGGGGTGTTGGATGTGTGGGGAGCCACACTACCAGCACGACTGCCCAGTGGAGAGGACTAGAGCATCTGGATCAGCCGGACCCACTACTGTGGGAGATTTGGGCAAGGCCCATCGGATTCATGCAGAGGTGAATAATCGCTAGGCAGAGCACTAGTCGATTATGCTCAAGACGTCAGGTACCGTCGCTGACCAGACCCTTAGTATTTGATAGATATTGGTGCTACCGAGAGTTTCATTTCTGGTGTAGCGCTAAAAAAGGATTAAGGTTAAGGCAGTTGAACATGACAAGTTTAGCTTTGTAGAGATGGCTTCGGGAGCCAAACAAAGGTTGGAGGAAAGGTTACGGGCTGTACCTTAACCTGGGAGAGTTTGTCATCAGGGCCAACCTATACATCACGATCTTAGGATCATATGACGTCGTGATCGGTATGGACTGGTTGGAATTGCATGAGATGATACTCAATTGTAAGACGAAATAGTTAAGCTTGGTCGATGATGAGGGACAAAGATGCGTGATTGTAGGACAGAACCAGGGAGTTTCCCTGAGGTTCATCTCTTCCTTACAGATACGAAAGAGCATGCATAAGGTATGTAAGCTTTATGTGATCCTTTGATTAAACGAGAAGGGAGTAGCGGAAGGTCTAGAACACCTTCCTATGGTGATAGAGTTTGTGGAAGTATTTCCAGAAGAGTTACCTGGGATGTCGTTGGAGAGGGAATTGGAGTTTACTATAGACCTAAAACTGGGGATTGAACCAATAGCTAGAACACCTTATCGGATGTCGACCCCAGAGTTACAAGAGTTGAGAATTCAACTGAAAGAATTGTTGGACCTAGGACTGATACATCCAAGTGTGTCACCGTGGGGTGCGCCTGTTATTTTCATACGAAAGAAGGATGGGTCGTGGAGGCTCTGCATTGACTACCATCAATTGAATAAGGCAATGATCCAGAATCAATATCCATTTCCAAGGATTGATGATCTATTCGATCAGATGAAGGGTGTCATGGTGTTCTTAAAGATCGATTTGCGATCAGGATATCACCAGTTATGGATTAAGGAGGATGACGTCCCTAAGACCGCCTTTAAGACGAGGTTTGGGCATTACGAGTTTACTGTTTTACCATTTGGACTGACAAAATCTCTAGGGGTATTTATGAGTTTGATGAACGGGGTGTTTCGCGAGTACTTGGGAAAGTTTGTCCAAGTATTCATTGACGATATTTTGATTTACTCTTGGATGATGGAGGAAAATGACAAGCACTTGCGCTTGGTACTACAGTGTTTGCGAGAGAAAAACTTATATGGGAAGTTGTCCAAATGCTTGTTTTATCAATCGAGGATTCACTACTTAGGGCATGTCATCTCTAGTGAAGGTATCGCTATAGATCCCGCAAAGGTTGAGGCTATTATGGAATGGACTGTGCCGACGAATGCCCCGGAAGTGCATAGCTTCATGGGTTTAGCAGGATACTATCGACGGTTCATCGAGGGATTTTCGAAGATAGAAAATCCGATCACGGAATTGTAGAAGAAGAATAAGAAGTTTGTTTGGACTGAGAAATGCGCGGAAGCATTTGGGAGGCTCAAATAGTTTTTGACAACAAAACCGATACTAAAGGTCCCTGACATGGACACAGACATCTTGGTGTGCATTGACGCATCCAAGGAAGGCTTAGGTAGAATCTTGATGCAAGACGGTCGAGTGATCACTTACATCTTGAGGAAACTGAGAAGGCATGAGGAGAACTATGCGACACATGATTTGGAGTTGTTAGCCATCGTATATGTCTTGAAGGTTTGGAGACACTACCTTGTTGGATGAAAATTTGAACTAAAGATGGACCACTATGGACTACAACACATCTTTACGCAAAGATACTTGAACGCGCGACAACACGTTGGTCGAAATTTCTTAGTGAGTACGAATTCGAGATTACTTACATAAAAGGAACAATGAACCGAGTGGCAGATGCATTGAGTCAGAGACCACGCATCTTTTCGGTGTTTCCTCTTAAGACGAATCTACATGAAAATATTCTAACTTTACAACACGACAATGAATGGTACAAAGAGGTCGAGGTTTTTATCGGACAAAACACAATGATGGTACCAATATTTGAAGGATTTACGTTTGACGACAATGGATTATTGAGGCTTAAAAATTGGATTTGCGTGCCATCGAACGATGAGTTGAGGAGTTTGATCCTAAGCGAGACTCATAGAGCAGTATACATGGTTCACCTAAGAGTCACGAAGATAAGGGTGAACCTTAAACCCTTATTATTATGGAAAGGAATGAAGGCATACATAGTCAACTATGTGCCCAGATATCTAGAATGTCAGCAAGTAAAGGATGAACATAGACATCCAGTAGGATTACTACAACCACATGCTATTCCAGAATCAAAATTGGAGGTTATTTCGATGGATTTTATTGTTGGATTTCCACTGACACCAAGGAGACACGACTCGATTTTCATATTAGTAGACACTCTGACGAAGAGTTCTCACTTTATTCCTGTGCGTACAACGTATTAGGTGCCTGACATAGCTATAGTTTTCATCAGTGAGATTGTGAGGCTGCATGGCGTGCCTAAGAGGATTATATCTGATCAGGGATCAGTGTTTACTGGACAATTTTGGACTAGTTTCCAAGAGGCCTTGGAAACCCAACTTAACTTTAGTACTGCGTATCACCTGGAGACTGATGGGTAGACCGAACGAAAAAACCAGACCTTGGAGGGCATGTTACGCATGTACGTGATGGACCAACAAAAGTGTTGGAAAGAATTCTTGCCACTGATAGAATTCGCTTATAACAACAGTTACCAAAGCACCATTAAGATGATGCCTTTCAAGTTTCTTTATGGGCGACCGTGTCAGGCACCTTTGAGTTCGGATCGAATTGAGGATAGGTTCCTGGTGGGACCATAAGAGATCCAAGAAATGGATGAGCAAATGCAAACAATAAGACAAAGGATTAAAGAAGTGCAAGATCGACATACGAGTTATGTCGATGTGCATCGTTTCGACTGTTGTTATGAGGTTGGCGATCGAGTCTTCTTGCGGGTAAAACCTCATAAGATTTCAATCAAGTTTGGAAAGGGACCTAAAATGTCTCCTAGGTTCATGGGACCTTTCGAGATTGTGGAAAGGAAGGGGCCCATGGCCTATCGATTAGCCTTGCCTGATTCTTTGAGGCATATGCATGATGTTTTTCACGTATCTGTTTTGAGACATTATATTAGTGATCCTACACATGTTATTGACATGAGTTCCTTGCAGGTATCAGACGAGGGGGTGCTCATGGCTAAGTCAATCTGCATCCTGGATCATCGCGTTCGACATCTATGGCATCAAACAGTAGATCAGGTCAAGGTCCAGTGGGACCACTATAGTCCGCACTCGACGATTGGGAGGACGCATATGATATGCGCCAACAATTTCCATTTTTGTTTGATAGATAGACTTATGATAATGTGATACACATTATTTCGACACTTATACTATGAAACTTTGGGACAAAGTTTATACCAAGATGGGGTGTATGTAAAATCCTGCTCTTGCGCACACTGAGCGAACTTATTCTTTGAGGACACTTGCTCACAAGTGATCCAGATTATTATACTATTAAGCATTTGATTTTGATTATGAGGCGTTATGGGTTGATGACATGTTGTTTTGCTGCATTGACATAGACAGGTGCTATTGACTCGGTTTTACTGAGTGTGTAGGATTGTGGACCTCGAGGATGTAGAGGCATCGATGGAACCCCTTGGACTCCGGATCGAGTCGAGGAGTGGACTATTGGGGTTTGATTGTTTTATATATGATATTTGTGCATCTGATTAGATGATATGATTATGGATATATTTATGACATGATTCGTTGATGTTGCAAGCTGACGATAGCTTGCCAACCAGACTCACATGTGGATTAGAGGGGTCACGCATGAATACCAAAGACGTTGAGGGAGAGGTGTGGACAACAACCCTGCCAAATCCTACTAGCACTCTCGTCGTGGCTTGAACTGTAGGTTAACGACTACCTAGTTCGAGAATATCCATGATGCCATGAGGGCTGACTGCGACAGTCGCTCACGATGATTATAAGGGGCGCGCAATAAGGCATGGGCCTTATTCCTTAGAGGCCCTTACCCTCCCATAGGATCACCTCGTAGAGTATTGACTCCAGGAGTTTTAGATGTCTACCAAGTCAGTCAAGAGGCGAGTGGCACCCTTGGAGCACGTAGTGCATCCTAAAGGGCACGTCGCGCAAGGGAAATAGAATGATGTGAGTGAGACCCTTGGAGCACCTAGTGTGTCCTGAAGGGAACGTCACATTGTTATTTAATAAATGGATAAACCTAGATGGACTTAGGATGAATAATGTGTTAAGGAAGATTTAAAACTTTTCCCCTAAAAAAAATGTTGCCCAACCTAGGAAAATAAAGTCTAGGTCGAAATGATACTTGTGATAAAATTTGTGTGTGTGTGTATATATATATATATATATATGATAATCTTCATTAATCATGTGACAAGAAGGGGGTAAGTAATTCATTTAATTTATATAAAAAAAATTCTCTTAGAGGATAAAATTTAAAAAGGGAAAAAGGGGAAATAATGGTTTTGTCTCATATGTTAATTAAACATTTATTAACTAAAAAGGAAAAAGGGAAAAAGTTAATTTTCTACACCTGCCAATTTGATTTTTAAACGAAAAGGGAAAGACAAAAATCTAAAAGAATTAGGAAACTAGGAAAAAGCGAGAAACATAAAAAGAAAAGGGAAACACAAGGAAAAAGTAGAAAGTCTAACTTAGTAAGGTATCTAGCATTTAAGAACTTTCTAAATTAACCCAACTAGTAAATTAGTAAGGGGGAAAGTCATTAAAACTTGTAAGGGAATATGGGGACACCTAGGAGCGATTCTAGGAGTGCCTTTAGGTGAGTGAGGTAAATAGGGGTAATTAATTAATTACGGAAATTAATTTTCGGTGCAATGAAGGGGATTGGTGACACTTGTAGGGGAAGGATTATTATGAGTTAAATTATTAACAATAAATTAAAAGGTATTTTGGGAAAGTAATGGACTTAGAAAATCTATATAAAGGAGGGAGGAGGAGGAGGAGGAGGATGGACCTCTTCTGTGATGCGTAACATTACGCTGCAGAAATTTATACTTGATTGACTTAGCTTGTGGGATTTGGGATACCCAACTCGGTGAGGAGTGGTAGCTTGTCATTGCAAGGCAAGCTGGGATCTAGCTGATTCTCTGGTTAGTTTGTGTGGCCCCTTTGCGGCTCGGGGGGCTAAGGGGGAAGAAGAGTACCTCTAGCATTGGCCGGGAGGTACCAGTGAAGTCTCATCGGTCGGAAAGTAGAAGTTGCACAGAGCACACGGGACATCAACTCAGAGCAGACGACTTGGGCTATGATATGCTTCCTTTATTTTTGCATGGTAGATTGTTAGTATGATTTATGCTTTTAGTTATGTATGTTTAATTGGGTAAAGAAAATGATTGTCTTAGCATTCTAGTTGATGACTGAAATTTCCCCCATAGCCTTTAGCTCGATGTTGATTGATTCCCATGGCCTACAATCCCTGCATTTCTTGACCATCCTATGGTTTACTGACTTGTGATGATTGCGTTTTATTTTTTCCTTCGTCCCTAGCTCATTAGTCCACGCCTGAGTAGTCAGCCAGGAGCCGAATCTACGATTGTCACTTCGATATTAATAGACCTATGGATCCAAATAACCTGTTTTTTTGTGCGTAGAGGATGAGCAAAGGATGTTCTTGCCAGTTGTCTACCCTTGTTGATTGTTTGAGGTAGTGTGTAGTCTTGTGCCTTGATGCGTTTAATTAAACCTACAATTTTTTATTGATGGCGACGTTTTCTTTAAGTCTGCATTTTTATATCTTGCTGAACTTTCCTTGCATTTTTTTTACCTCTGCACTCTTTGTTTGAAGACGATTGAGACTGCATTTTTCACCACTAGTTAACACTTCGCTTTTGCCATTGCCAGACTGCATTCGTCGCTTGATTAAGACTGCTATTCATTTTTTTTTCCTGACAATTGCCACTTCCTCGACTGCATTTCGTTTGATTTGGGGCAAAATTTTGTCCAACGATTTTTTTTTTACTTCTGGTCAGCTTGTTTAGATTGCCAGGTGCTTGACAACTACACGCTTTTCGTTTTAGACGACCAATGTATTTTTGTCTAAGATGAATTATACTTCTGGGCGTTTTTATAAGGATATAAACTTAGTGAATTAAATTGTTTGAAGGTTTTAACCTCAGTGATTTCTTGAATGTTTAAACTCAACAAATTTATTATGGAAAGCTTAAACTCAACGATTAAACTCAGCTTACATGACACCTTTACCTCTACGAATTGTAACCATGACTTTGCAGTGAAACCCTTACCTCTGTGACACCTTTACCACCTGCGATTTGATGCTAAAACCCAATGCCCTTCATCTATTAAAACTTAGCCATTGGTGAACCATTGCCTGCGATTCTTAAGGTGATAGATACAACGCTTTCCCCTCTTCAAATTAACAGATCTGAGGGAGAATTTACCTACCTCTGGACTGCGAAGTCACACGCATTTTCCACTGAGAAGTTGCCCATTTTTTAGTGCGATTCTCTCGATTTGCACAACATGTATTCTTCACTTTTTTTCGAATGTGTTTGCTTTGAAAAACCTCACCTCCTTGATGTTAAAACTTTGCACGCTTTCTTAATAAAACCAACGATTAGAATGACAACATTTTGGTGGCAGTTAATTATTATGAATTATCTCTTAGACTACATATTTAATTAATGACAACGATTATATTCCATTTTGTTGTGTATAATGTACAACGAGTTTTCCATTTCCAAGTTTGCAAATTTTTCTTCTTACCTGATGACGCTGCCCTCTCTAGGAATGCATTTGCATTTAATTATTGCCCTGCGATTTCTGAAGGCATTTTCGTTTCTTGATCTCTTGCTCTGTGATCTATTTTATTGATGCGTATCCCTCGCAGATTATTGCTTTGCTTTTTTATGTTGAATGTGTTTCATTGCAAGGTTAATTAGATTGCAAATTATGTATTCCTGCATTGAATGACTTGAATTTATGTATTCCTTAAGGTTAAGTAGATTTGAAAATTATGTATTTATTCCCGCGTTGAATGCGTTGTATTTATTATTTCAAATTATGTATTCCTGCGTCGAATGCGTTGAATTTATGTATTGCTTAAGGTTAATTAGATTTGCAAATTATGTATTTATTCCTGCATTGTATTTATTATTGCAAATTAATTATTATTTCAAATCATGTGTTTCTGTGTTGAATGCGTCATATTTATGTATTCCTTAAGGCTATTTATGTATTTAGATTTGTACTTAAGGTTAATTAGATTCACAAGTTATTTACTAGTAGTCATTTAGACTTGCTAAATTAGATATGTGATTAAAGTTAATTTTACATATAGTTATTGTCTAATTTGGTAAATTAGACTCGCTAAATTAGATTTGTATCAGGTTAAGCTAGGTTTGTAAATCACTGACTATATGTAATTGAGATTGGTTAATTAGATATGTATTTAACGCTAAATTAGATCGTAATTATTGACCATTTTAGACTTGAGAAAGGGTTGGGTTGTTAACGAAGTCGGGTATTGGCTTGCGTTTTTCCTTGTTGTCGTTCTCTTGCATCTCGTCGAACTGTTGTTTGTGTATGGGTGTGGTCTTCTTATCGGTATTCGACTCCTAGCTTGTTAGATTTATCTAGAGTCCTCGGTCCAGATAGGAAGTGTTGTGCCAAGGTTATTGACGCATCTATCACCTGGGGACAACATGATTCCCGATGAGGGGATCATGGCACATCCTATTGGATAGCGGCGAATGAGAACTTGGCCGGAGTCAGTGCCTTCCGTGTGAGTGTTGTGGAGCATTGTAAGTTGCTTTTGGCATAGGGGTGGAACACCTTCATGTGTTGGGTTCGCCTACCTTGAGGTTCTAGTCTTGTTCGTCACTGGTCATTGTGTCAGGAGGGGGATGTTGTCCCTTAGCTTGTAGGCTTGTCTTGTTTGCGTCAGGCGGATAGTCATTCCTCCTTGTTGTTCTATGCATGTTTTTCCCAGTTTCCCTTGTGTCAGTGCATGGAGTCATAGTTGCTTGTTGCCTGGACTGTGTGCTTGCGTTCATCATTAGTGGTGTAGTTAACTGTTGTCGTCGCCATCGTCTTGCCTCTTAACCCCCCCCCAAAAAAAAAAATTGCACTTCTGCTTCGCCCGTAGTCATAACGATGGGGTTGTTACATATATGTCCTTGCAAATGGGAAGAACCTGAAAAATATGCAATCGACACCCTCTCCATCTGGTAGGTATGTGATGACCCTGCCTGCATAGCTACATGTTGGCCTTCCCTATCGTTTATAAAGTGTAGGACAAAGAGAACATCATATAAGAGGTTTTTATATGCATCTTATTAGATGAACAACATTATAATGGTATATTAATTGTTTGCATGAGTAAAGCAAAAAAGGAATAATTAACATGTGCCAATTATTTAAATCTAAGTATAATAGATAGTTACTTTTCATCAAGTATTTGATGCGTTGTTTCCCAACACTCCACTTTCAATTAAATGTTAAGAGTTCAACTAAGCTAACACGTAACATTCTATTGAATGCTAAGAGTTCAACTAAGTTAACATTTTTTGGTGTTATAAAAGAGATGAGAGTAAATTTATTTATAATGTTTGTGTTGTTTTTGTTTTTAGGAAACTATATTCACATATTTGTTGATTTGAATAAAGGCATCACACACACACACACACTCATATAGTTTTCCCCAATATTACAAGTTAAAAAAAAAAGAGAGCCAAAAACAAATAACAACCATATCTAAGTTGAGGACTGGACTTTGACAACGAACATATGTCCATTGATAGGAGTAAACCTCATAACCCAGTCATAGTGTAACTGATTTACTATCTTAATTCACCATCTTTTCAATGATTACCTCACAAACAATTATATATGCTTTCATGGGGTTGCTTGTTCTCTCCACGAGTTGGCATCATCATTTTCCATTAAAGATGACTCTTTTAGGGATTTTATATTTTAATTTTGTTATAACAAGTTGAGTTTTCCATGTAGGTATTTCACATCATCATAATGATTTAATGAATGTAAATGGCACAATTGATGCGCAAATACAAAAGAATTATGCATAAATACATACACATTATGTCTTGTGTTGATGAAATGAATGATTCACATGGTTTTGTATGAGTGTAGAACATATGTGCTTGTGTGGTATTTTCTATGAGAGTAGAACATTTGTGCCTATGTGGTATTTTGTCTGAGTGTAGAATATTTGTGCCTATGTGGTATTGACCAAAGATGATAGAGAGAATGATAGTGTTCATGGTTATTTGTTCTCATCATAGTCAAAAGAAGAGAATTGTTCAAGCTTTCAATGAGCTCAATTTTGTTTTTGTGGCTAAAATTAAAGGGATCCTTCATGTTACAACAAACACACCTTTTGCATACCCCAAATCATGCACCAAGAAAACCTCCAATGATTTTTCTAGATGACCTGTAGTTACAATAAACATTTATAACTTGATTGTAGATGGGACAAAATATTTGTGTAACCTACGCCATGTTGATACTTCTATGCAATTACTATTGATTGAGATGCACTTTATTGTTTTTCTTTTCTTGTGCTGCGGACTCTCAATAAGCATTGTCAGGCATGTTTGTGATGGTTACCCCATAGTCATAGTGGAACCATAAACAAGGGAGCAAGGTTTGACCCCTTTGAGAGCCATCATGAATCATAAATCTATTTCTCCATATGAAGATCTACAATAACCTCAAACTAACCAATATTTCCTCCTACTACATAAAATTAAAGGGAAAAAAGTACTCCAAAGAAAAATGACAACAAAAAAATAGCAAGGGCCCATATGCAGCATAAAAACCTTTGAAATGGGAATCAAGGCTCCAAAAATGACCTTAACTACCAAAGTGAAATACCCATGTTAAACTATTAAATATTATTCCTACCCTCCAATTTCCTCGTCATTATGGTTTCTCAAACTTATCGTAGGACCATTTCGAGTATTCCCTTGTATCTTCATATGATATAAATTACTATAGATCGAAAGCAAACAAAGCAAAGGATAAAAAATAAAAAATAAAAAGACCAAAATAAGTTTTAGTGTGGCCAATCAAAGAAACATCAATAATTCCCACATAAAACATATCAGGAAACATTATTTCCCTCGTATAATAGAGTGTTTTCTCCATATTTTTCCTAGACAAGGAAAGAAAATAAAGACCATTATTGCATCATCTAGAAAATGAAAATGCCTACATTTCATTCATGGCTATGTGTTACATTTTGAGTTTTACCATCAACAAAAATGCCAAATCTAAAATCTATAATTCCATTGAATACTCATAGAGAATTTGAAATGGATATATTGAATCCAAGTCCAAATACTTACTTTTCCATAACATTCTTCTCATGCTATGTACATACTTCTATAAACCAAATATAAGAGACAAGAAACCATTCAATTGTTTGTCTTAAATATTCTAAAATGACACTAATTGGATAGATTGATTACATTGAGAAATCATACATAGAGTACTAATGAGGTTTGGTGTTTCAATGGTCATCTCATTTGGAAGGTTTTTCCTCGCCCTTCTATGGGTGAATTTCGTATGTATTGTGGATGGAATTCCATTATTGATATCTTTCCATTGGGAGTTAATGAATCTTTATTGTTGCAAATTATTGAGGCAATAACCCTCTCATGGATTTTGGACTATGGATCTCATATAACCAGTGGTTTCCAACCTCTAATTGAATTCTGCCAGTGACCCACGAAAATTTCTTGATACATAACATCGACCTTTCATCTCTTGATATTCCAATAGTCCTTGGAATATTAGAAACACCAATTGTGGTCGATTTAATGATGAACATGTATTTTAGGATCTCCTACATCACATACTCCCACATTATATCCATTCATATTTATCTCTGATCAAAGATCTCTTGAAGTATTTACTTTCCATCCAAAAATAAAATCCCTCGATATTTAAATAACATAAACAATGTGATTTATTTCGGCGTTCCCTTTCACCCACTTTGGGGGTATGCTAGTTATAAATTGTATCAAGGCATGTATTAGTAATCCATAGATTTCACCACTATTTAATTCAAGACCCACATCCCTTTTCAAAGCATTGAGAGGGATTAAATAGGGCTACCCCCTTTCCCCTTTTTGCAACCCTCTCTTATTTTTATTTATAATTATAGTTAAGCCATTATACATGCAAGTAGACCGAGAAAAACAATATATGATTCCAAAAGGATTTGAGTTTTTTAAGGGTTTACTATGGATGGGGTGTCATTTAGGATATGATGAGCATTAACATGCAATTTGGCGGATCTGCCACATGGGGGTAGGTGCAAATGACTTCTTCAAGAATCCAATTAGTCCTCCTCTCCCCTCATACGGATGGATTCCATTTCAATATTGGGAATAAAGGCATGGTGCCTATGGATTGGTGTCTCTAGATGATCGATAGTTGGAGCAGGCAGTTGAAGTACACTAGAATTATTATGGCCATAAATATTATTCCCTTGGAAAATTCAGGTGGCCCAAATACATTTAGAGCAGCCATTAATGGTGATTGGAATTAGGTTTA
>JZKD02S1647831.1:157004-172434 GCA_000966675.3 Picea glauca | reverse complement strand
CCACGTAAAACATTGGTGTATTGTGTATGTGTGTGATTGTTTATTTCTTACTGCTCATTATTGGATAATAATTCTACATTGATATAACATTTGAAGAAAAAGGATTATAATTATGATATTACTAATTCACCCCCCCTCTCAGTAATCCAACAAAACCTCCAGTAGAGTAGCGCTCTATTACAATAATTCTCAATAAAAATGTTCTCATGACTTCTACTCTTATTTATACTAATTATATCGTCTAAAGATCATTCTAGAGGAAGTTCCTTCTAGAAGCAAAAGATTTTATTAGGTCTTCTTACATTGACTTATTCAAATTTATTAAATAAGCCTTATTAACTAATGTCGAACTTTATTACATGGAAATAAATTATTCTATCTACATGAGGGGTTAGGGAGGTTAGATCCATAACATGCCCTCCCCCTTGAAAAATATCATTTTCCTCAAACCTTGAGATGAGGAAATTGTTGTAGAATGGTAGTCAGGTCCCAAGTGGCATCTTCAGGAGTTGTATATTTCCACTGCACTAACACTTCCTTGATGGTGTGCTGACAGAGAAAATGCTCACATTGGTCCAAGAATGCTTGTGGTTGCAACCAAATGGAACCTTCTTCATCCAAATCAGGGAGACTAGTTTGAGTTTGTCACTTAGTACCAATCACCTTCTTTAAGCATGAGACATGAAAAACAAGATGGAGTGTTCTTACCTATATCAAGAAATATCCTTCCAAATAATCGACGAAATCAAGAGTGGTTGGAGTGTTCTTGGGTTCTTTAATGTTTCTCTCTTATTCTATTGAAAAACATCACATTTATCCACAAAGGCACAAACGTCATGTTTCATACCATCCCAGAAAAAAAAAAAGCATTTTACCCTTTCATATGTTTTGATGAACCCTAAATGCTCGACTGTGGGGGAAGCATGAAGTTTTGAAAGAACCTAAGATTTGAGTTGTGACTGTTTGTTGAGATACATACAACCTTTGTAGAAAATCTCGTTATTGTGCCAAGAGTACCCTAGAGAAACTGGAGAATTGGCTACTGTTGGATAAGGCCAGAAATTCTGGGGTCTTACAACCATTCCTTGTGAGCATCTAGGAGCCAATATGGTACAATGAAGGAGAGAGAAAAAATGGATCCTTTGTTTTCATACTTTAGGGAAAGAGTGTCAACAACCACATTTTATTTTTGCTTCTTGTAAATTATCTCATAATCATATCCAAAGATCTTGGTGACCCATTTTTGTTTCTCTAGGGAGGAAATTTGTTGTTCTAGAAAATGCTTGAGGCTCTGATGATCGGTTTTATTTTGGAAGCATTAGCCCAATAGATAAGGACACCATAGATCCACAACATACATAATAGCCAACATTTATTTTTCATATATGGATTGGCCCAAATGGTGCTCCGAAATTTATTTGTTGGTGAAGGCCATCGATCATCCTTCTTGCATGAGAACTACGCCAATTCATTTCACGGATGCATCACATTCTAGGACAAAAGTATTTTTGAAGTCGATAAGGGCTAGGATAGGAGATGTGCACATAGCCTCTTGCAAAGCATGGAAATCTTGATCAGCTACAAGATTCCGTTTGAAAGCATTCTTTTTAAGGAGAGCAGTGAGAGGTGTTGCAATTTTTCCATAGTTCTTAACAAATTTTGCGATAATATCCCATTAAACCCTGAAAACCAAGAAAAGTCTTAAGATTTTGGGGGTGAGTCCAAACATGCATAGCTTAAATTTTCTTAGGATTCACCCTGACACCATCCTTTCCAACAATATGACCCAAATACTCCACTTTTGAGGCTCCAAAGGCACATTTAGATTGTTTGAGGAAAATTTGGTGCTGAGAAAGGAGATGGAGAACTTGATCCACATGGGAAAGATGGGTGGTCCATGTTTTACTATAGATGAGAATATCATCAAATAAAACTAAGACAAAATGATGAAGAAAAGGATGGAAGACATGATTCATGAGACTTTGGAAAGTGGAGGGGGAATTACATAGGCCGAAGGGCATGACCAAGAAATCATAGTGGCCCTCATGAGTGAGAAAGGTTTTCTTAGGAATGTCAGCCTATTTCATACATATCTGGTGGTAACCAAAATGAAGATCAAGTTTAGTAAAGTAGTGAGCACCACTCAATTCATCCAATAGATCATCAATGCCATGAATGTGAAACTTATCTTTGATGGTGAGTTTGTTGAGAGCACGAAAGTCAAAACACATGCACCAAACGTATTCTTTCTTAAGGACCATGACCACATGATAAGAATAGGGGACGATACTATGGAGGATGGCACCCGTGTCAAACAATTCTTGAATTTTTTTCTCAATTTCATTCTTTTGGGAAAATTGATGACTATATGGGCGGACATTGGGACAAATATTGCCTGGAACTAGAGGAATGGAATGATCATGAACATCGTAGGAAGGGGGATGTCCATGGGGAGTGGAAAAAATAGTGTGGTGTTTGGAAAGTATAGATTAGAGGTTAGTATGAAAAGATGGTGTCTCAACTACTTGAATGGCATTCAGTTGAGAAATAATGTTGGAATGACCTTTTTTTAGGAGCTTTTCCATTCGATGGGAATTGACGATATCAGGGGAGCCGACTGTGATGCCTTGAAACTTATATTTTTTCCCATCCCGTTGAAATCGCATGGTAAATTCCTTAAAATCCATGAGGATGGGACCAAGAGTTCATAACCATTCTGCACCTAACATAATATCACAAACACCCATGTTGATAGCGAACATATGAGACTTTAGGTTGTACTGGCCAATTTGGAGACACACATTTTCACAATTCCCTCCACATTTCATGGAACCTCCATTGGAAATCATGATTTGAAAATTTTTGAGTACATGGATATAACAATGGGTTTCTTTAGCAATGCGTTGATGAATGAAATTATCAGGGCTATCACTGTCAATTAGGGTGATGGCCTTCCATTTTTTAAAGTATCCAATTAGCTTTAAGGTTTGTGGAGCAGAGAAGCTAGTGAGTGCATTCACAGAAATGATCGGTTCGACTTCAGGTGGATCAGATGGTGGAGTGATAGGAGCTGGCTTGGGTAACTCGGTTGTATGAGAAGCCTCAATCTCATCTTCAACAACGTTCTTAGAGATGCCCATGAACAAATTTTGCTCCTTACACGTGTGCCCCGAAAAATAATTTTCATCACAATTATAGCATAGACCTTTGAGTTGGCATTCAACCATTTATGAACGGGTTAATTTTTGGATCTTGAGAGGGGTGGGATGAGGTGCAAGAGTGGGAGGGTGAGGGCATGGAGGGAAATAAGGTTTGCGGTGTTGGGAAAAATCAACTTGTTGGGATTTCTTGGCATGTTGAGTATATTCCAATAAATTCTAGGGTGAGTCATGAGGACTTGGGCTCGGATGTCATCCTTGAGGCCATTGATAAAGGATTCTCAAAAAAACGTATCAGACGTGTCCTCTATTCTAAGAGCTAATTTTTCAAATGCAACTATAAACTCTTCCATTGTATCTGATTGTTTCAATTTGATCAGATGACCTAGGGAGTGTGTGTCAATGTCAAAGCAGTCATAAAGTTCAACAACAAACTAGGTCCAAGCCACATATCCTTGGCGTGATTTTCAATGCCATTTCCACAATTGCCAACATTCAGGGTCCAAATAAAGGACACCATAACAAAGTGTTTCCAAGTCACAACGATGCCATGCAAGGAGAAGTAGGGTTCCATTTGGGTGACCCAACCAGTACGATTCGAGCCATCAAGTTTGTTCATCTCCACTCATGGAAGATGTAGATCACGATGAAAACAAATGGACTGAAATTGTTTGGAATTGGAGGAAGTGTTACGTTCGAGATTAGAAGGTTTGTCAGATGAGGAATGAAGTCCAGAAATGGGAAGTTTTTCCAATACCTTGGCAGCAAATGAGTCAATTTGAGACTTAAGGTGGGATTCAATCTGGCTGGAAAGGTTGTAATTGATGTCCTTCTTCAATTCCTCTTTGAGGTAGTCCATTTTGGCATTAATGTGGGTATCTATGCGGTTTTGAAGGTCTTGGTTGTGAGTGTTGGCCATGGTAAGGGGGGAAATCAAGAAGAGGTGGGAAAGAAAGGTGGGTAAAAAGGGTAGGTGGGTCCACAAACAAACAAGTCTAAGAGAGGATAGGTATCACTATGATCAAGATGAAAAGAGGATTCCAATGAAATAGGTCCCAAGTAGGGGTGTTGGAAAGGGGGTCAAGACCATAAGGAAAAAAGGCTAAAAAATTATAGGTATCATTGTTATTAGGATGAAAAGAGGAGTCCAATGGGATAGGTCTCAATTAAGGGTGTGGTCAAGCCCTATTTTTTTTTCTTACTCCAATCTGAAGAATATTGCAGTGTTGAAATCCCAAATTCTTAAGAGGAAAAAATGTGCAGTAATTTCGCAACCAGAATGTAGGAGGTAAATTTGCACGACAATAGATTTTTTTTGTTCTATTTATGTTTCTATCCCAAGTGTTAGGGTATTCAGGGTTTCTACAGACAAGGTTTTTCCCTTTGCTATAGCTCTCTTATATTATACATGTGGGTTCCAACATTAGTACTTGACCCAATATCTCAGAGCACCAACTAAGGAGGCTAAACCGTGACCTTAGATGTACTACCTGACTACCCAGGTACTAGATAGTATCTTCTCGAGTGTTATTCCTAGTGTCACTATAACGGTCAGGTGACTGATTAGTTTATCTACGGAGGGCTTCAGAATATCTAGGATGATTTGTATACAGGTGTTGTCTGATGCACTACCACTTGAAGGGGTACCAACATGGGTTACAAGGGTGGCCAACAATGTAGTTCTTGCGTGTATGCTTCCCCAACCATTGATTTATGCACTGAATGACATATCTTTGTATATTTAAGACGTTGGAATACATCTCTACCTTGAAAAAAACATAACCCACAATTTTATGCCAAGCAAAGTGCTCTGATACCACTTGTAAGGTACCATATCTATTATAATAGTCGAAAATAGAAATATTGTAGAGAATAATAGCAGAACAACACAATAGATGAAACCACAACACCAAAATAATACCTTTATTGATCGAAAACAATGTTCACTTGCCTCTTCAAGGGTGAAACCTCTAGCAGAGAAAAGCTATATTACAATAATTCTCAAGGCAAAACTTCTCATGACTCCTACCCTTACTTATACTAATTCTATCTTCTAAAGATCATTCTAGAGGAAGATCCTTCTAGAAGAGGAAGCTTCTATTAGGTCTTCTTACATTGACTTATTCCAATTTATTAAATAGGCCTTATTAACTAATGTCAACCTTTATTACATGGAAAAATATTATTCTATCTACATGAGGGGTTAGGGATGTTAGGTCCCTAAAAAAGAGGGAGTAGAGCTTGAAGAAGAAGGTGTTGAAGAAGAATTAATTAGAGCTATCATGGGAGTTATCTCTAGACCAAGAATGGAGGTGCCATTGTATGAAGGAAACATGAATGTAGATGAATTGATGGACTTGATCAATACTTTGGACGAGAAATTTGAATATGAAAATGTACCTAATGAGAAAAAGATAAAATTTGTTGTGACAAGGATGAAAGACCATGCATTACTTTGGTGGGATGGAGTACAAAATAAGAGGCAAAACAAAGACAAGACAAGAATCAAGATCTAGGACAAAATGGTATCAAAATTAAAAGGTAAATTCATTCCCCAAGACTATCAACTTAATTTTTTTAGAAAAATGCATAATTTAAAGAAGAGAAGTATGTCAGTTAAAGAATACACTGAAGATTTTTATAAATTGAATATACAAGTTAGCCATATATAAGAGAATCCTAACAAAGTTGCTAGATATATTATTGGATTAAGATATGAGATCCAAGATGAAATTGGCATTTTATCTCCTAACACTATTGAAGAAGCATATCTGTTTTCTCTTAAGGCAGAAGAAAAAATAGCTAGAAAGTAGAATCAAAGAAGTAGAGATCACAGTTCAACAAGAGGCAGATAACAACAAAGTGGCAGAGGAAGATCTTCAACTCCAAAGGTAGAAGCCAACAACTCACATCAGCAAGAACAATCAACAAGAGGTGGTGATTTTAGAGGGAGAATGATGCAAGAGCATCGCTCCACCTTAGCATGCACCAGCTGATTAGCATGAGTGGTGCGCATTCAAGGAAGGGAGAGGCGCCGCCCTCTCATTTTTCCTTCAAAAATATAAAGCGTGATCAAGAAAATTGATGTCGACAGGTTGGAAGAGAGAAATTGTGCCTTCTCACAAGATGGAGATAAGGTCACCATTAAGTGGTTGACAGAAGGAGGGATCTACATCTGATTCAGATCAGATTTCCATCATTGTAATCTGCCCATTAGACATGCATTTTGAATGGTGATTAGACACCACTAGCTTAGCCTGGAGGAAGCTCGTCAAGCCCCTCTTGTATAAACTCTTGTATTATTGCTAGTAGAGTATTTTGATATATGCATAGGATATAGGGATGCATAAGGGGGAGAGTCGAGACTTAGTTTTAGTTTTGACTCATATATTGTAATGGAAATTTGACCATTAATAGAAAGGAACAATTTTTCTTGTTTGTCAATTTCTATGTAATGGATGTTTTTCTATGAATGTCATTCGTATGCATTTGAGCTGCAGATGTATGTTATAAATCATCTGCACGGATAGAATCATAATATTCTATCTATGAGTGTGTTGGATTAGTTCTGGTTCTCTAGGCTAAGTGCAAGAAGTGTGCGACAGAGGGTGGGAACTCTGTGAGTTGACGCAAGGAGTGTGTGTCTGAACTCATTCAATTTAGAAGAGAAGATTCCAGGAGGGCACACCAGGATAATTCACAGACTCGGAGGGAAATTTCAAGGTGTTTGATTACCTTGGAAAGAAAGACTATGTAGGAGGAAACATAGTATGGAGTTACTTAATACTCTGAAATACTCTACCAAGAGGGCATAGAGAAAGTACGAGAGTGTACAAGAGCAACACATTCTGAGGTGTTGGGATCTTTAAGATAATTCTAGGATTACTGAACACTTTGAGTAAGGAAGGCTTTGCAAGAGCGCATCGACAAAGGAAAGAAGATACCTTAATACTTGTGAAAGGGCTCAGGGAGAAGCCGTCGAAAATCTTAGCTAAGTGAAAGGAGTGCGCAAAGGACACCGTAAGTTCATATTACAAGCTGAGGAGGAAGGGTGTTAAGTTGACAGGAGGGAACGAGAAATTCCACTGAAGGACACAGAGGAACTGAGAACCTTGAAAGTTTCAAGCCAAGAAAAGTCGCAAAAAAGTTGTGCGAAACTTTGTAAGGAGCACAGCGGGAGGTCGAGAATAGTGTAAGTCTCGAGAAGAAATTGAACTAAGTGTGCAAGAAGTCTAAGGACTCACCAAAGTCCCGAAGACTGTGAAATCTCCCATCATTGGGAAGATACAGGTGGCAGAAGATCAGGAGATTCAGGAGTTGGAGCTCCGGGAGGTTTTCCAAGAGAAAACAGATATCTTCGCGAAGTCGCGAAGAGTAGTTTGAATCCATACTATTGGATATAAAGGGTACATGTGGAAGTGATCTGTTGATTCAGATAAATAGCACTCCATAAGATATCCAAAGAGGATAGTGAGAGACTCCTGAAGTCCGAAGTCCGAATATATCACAGTCGTCGATCTAAAGGAGGGACAAGGACCATTGATCCTCACACATTTGAATTTCTCCGATTCAAAGCTCAGGAACGTAAGAGTTGACTGTCGGAGAAGACTTGAAGCCCGAAGCCCAAAGTACTTGTTGTGGTTGAGCCCCGGGACACAACCCGAGGTCATGTAATAGAAAGGGCCTGGCACGAAGAGCCAAGTGTCGCCACCAATTTTCTTCAAAGGGTTAAGAAGAGAGTCATGGGGTTAGAAGGACCCGCACTTTGGGGAAAGAAGGACCCATGATAGAGATTGTCGGGTTCCAGTAGGGATCCAAAGAGTCAATCCGACTCAAGTGTTTAAGAATGATCCTAGACCAGGAGGTCGAGAAGTCCCGAAGGAGAGAAGGGTGTGGGGGTATGCGACAAAGAAGACCTTATAAAAGAGGTAGAGGATATTCTATCAGATGTTTTAGATGAAATAAGTTTGGGCATAGATCATATGAATGTCCAGAAAATGCTTCCACCAATAGAGGAAGTGAAAATGTTGTTCAAGCAGAAGAAGATAGTGTGGAGTCATAGGTACATGAGAATGTACCAAAAGTTGGAGAGTCTTTGATGATTAATAAAATACTGTTGAAACCACATAAAGAGATTAAGGAACTTGCACAAAGGAATGCATCTTTAGAATTGTCTGCAAAAGCAAAGGTAAATGTTGAAAATTCATTATTGATAGTGGAGGTACTGATAATTTGGTGTCTACAAAGATGGTTGAAAAGTTGGCTTTGAAAAAAACAACACACCCTGTTCCATATAAGGTGGCATGGCTGCAAAAGGGACATCAAATGATAGTGAATGAGCAATGTGAAGTGGAATTTTAAACTGGAAGATATAAATACAAGGTACTTTGTGATGTTATGCTCATTAATGTGTGTCATATTTTGCTAGGTAGACCTTGGAAGTATGACAAAAAGGAAATACATGATGGAAGGAACAACAAATACTCTTTTGAGAAATATGGAGAAAAACACACTCTCTTACCATTGAAGGATGAAGGAGCGATTGAAGAAAACAACTCAAAGGTCTTGTTGGTAAACCAAAGGGAATTCTCACTAATAAAAATTTAAATGATCTTCATCAAGAAGTTAAATTTTTTTTGGATGAATTTGTTGATATTGTGGTTGATGATTTACAAAATGAATTACCTCCATTGAGAAATACTAGTCATCTTATAGATTTAATTCCAGGGGATAACCTTCCAAATAAAGAAACATATCGAATGACCCCACAAGACAATGAGGAGATAAGAAATCATGTACAAGAGTTGTTAGATAAAGGTCTGGTCAGAGAAAGTTTGAGCCCATGTGCATTTCCTACAATGCTGAGTCCAAAGAAATATGAAGGATGGAGAATGTGCACAGATTCCAGAGACATAAACTAAATTACAATGAGGTATATATTTCCATTACCCCAAATTGATGATTTGATGGATTGCTTAAGTGGTGCTAAATATTTTTCAAAATTGGATTTGAAAAGTGGGTATCATCAGATCAAGATTAGAGAAGGAGATAAATGGAAAACAACATTTAAAACAAATGATGGATTGTATGAATGGCTGGTAATGCTTTTTGGACTCACAAATTCCCCTATAAATTTTATGATATTGATGCATGAAGTACTTAAGGAATTCATTGGTAAGTTTTTCATTGTTTATATGGATGATATTTTGGTCTACAATCAATCTAGAGAAGAACACTTGAGACACCTCATGTTAGTTTTAGATAAAATACAACAAGAGAAGCTACTGATCAATTTGAAAAAGTCTAGTTTTGTGAAGATGGAATTGGTTTATTTGGGATTTGTGATATATGGAGAAGGCTTGAAGATGGACCAGGAAAAGGTAGAGGCTATAATAAATTGGCCTACTCCAAAGAATTCTTTTGAGGTAAGAATATTCCATGGCCTGATAAGATTTTATATAAAATTCATCAGGAATTTTAGTTGAATATGTGCTCCAATTATAGAAACCATTAAAGGAACCAAACGACCATTCAAATGGAAAAAGGAAGCTAATAAAAGTTTTAAATTATTAAGGAAGAAGATAACAGAACAACTAATTTTAGCACTGCCAAATTTTAATGAACTCTTTCAAGTTGAATGTGATGCAAGTAGGACTGCAATAGGAGTTGTTCTAAGTCAAGAAAAGAAACCAATTGCTTATTTTAGTGAGAAATTAAATGAATCAAAGAAGAAATATTCTTAATATGATAAGGATTTTTATGCAATTGTTCAAGCACTAAAGAAGTGGAGACACGACCTCATGCCAAAGGAATTTGTTCTTTACACTTATAATCATGCCTTGCAATGTATTAGCAACTAAACAAAATTAAATCAGAGACATGTCAAATGGATTGAATTTTTACAGAAATTCAATTTTTTTATTAATCACATAAGTGGGCAATCAAATAAGGTAGAATATGCATTGAGTAGAGTTAGTTTGATTTTACAAGAGTTTCAAGTAAATGTTGTAGGATTTGATAAGTTGAAAGAAATGTATAAAGATGATGTAGATTTTAAAGATGCTTATGTGTCCTGTGAAAATCCAGTAGGCAAAGATAGAACTCCATGGTTAGATTATATGATTCAAGAAGGTGTATTGTTTAAAGGCACCAAATTATGCATTCCAAGATGTTCAGTGAGAGAAAACCTATTGAAGGAAAAGCACAGTAGTGGATTAGCGGAACATTTTGGATGGGAAAAACATTTCCTCAACTAAGTACATTTTATTTATGGCCTGGCATGCAGACTAATGTCAAGAAATTTGTTGAAAGATGAAGGGTTTGTAAGTATGCAAAAGGAAGGAGACAAAATACCGGATTGTATCAGTCGTTACCAATCCCAGATCAACCATGGGACTCTGTAAGTATGGACTTTGTGTTAGGATTTCCAAGAACTCAACAAGGTAATGATTCAATTTATGTGGTTGTTGATAGATTCTAAAAAATGACACACTTTATAGCTTGTAAGAAGACCAATGATGCAACTCACATTCTGTATTTTTTCTTTAAGGAAGTTGTTAAGTTGCATGGATTGCTAAAAATCGTTGTTTCTAACACAGACACAAAATTTGTGGGTCATTTTTGGAGAACTTTATGAAAAAATTTAGAGACCAATCTCAACTTTAGTTCAACATATCACCCACAAACTGATGGGAAAACAAAGGTGGTAAATAGAAGTTTGGGAAATATTTTGAGATGTTTGGTAAGTGAGCATCCTAAACAATGGGATTAGGTACTTGAAAAAGAAAATTTTGCATAAAATGATTCACCTAATAGAAGCACATGATTAATTACATTTCCAATTTTGCTTGGAACACATCCTAGAGGAATTTATCAGTTAAGGAATCTAGGAAAACAAGAAATTAGAAGTGTTGATAGTGAAGACTTTGCAGTAAGCATGTAAGAATTGCAGGAAAGGGTCAAGCAAAAACTATAGGACAACAACAACAATTACAAACAAAAGGCATATTTGAAGAGAAGACAACTGGATTTTGAAGTTGGGGACTTGGTCATGGCACACGTCAGAAGAGAAAGGTTTCCTAGGGGAGAATATAACAAATTAAAACTTAAAAATATTGGGCCATGTAAAGTGTCGAGAAAATTTTCCTTAAATGCTTATGAAATAGAACTTCCAAGTAACCTTGGAATTTCTCCAATCTTTAATGTATCGTATTTATACCCTTTCAAGTAACCATTAGACAATTTCACATATGCACTTGACATTGACAACATTTAGACCATTGGTTGGGAGACACAACTACCTATAGCACAACATAAGTAGATTGAATCTATTTTGGACCAAAAGGTAGTAAAGAAGACAAGATGTAAAGAGTACTTTCAGTACTTGATCAAATAGAAAGGACAACCACTTGAATATGACATGTGGATGACTGCAACATAAATATCTAAGTATGGTACAAGTATTGAAGAACTACTACAACAAGCCCAAGAACACGTCTTTTGTTACTTGGGAGTCTGATGTAGGAGTATCTTCTACAACAATCTAGTATTTGACCTCTAAGGTCTTAGGAACATTTTGAGAGGAAGTTGGTTTCCTCATTGTAATTGTTTTTAATTATTTTGTAATAGTCTATGGTGTTCGAGAAGAAGGAATTGTTTCCACGAATGTAATAGGAGGTGGAAGAGTTAGATAAATTAGGAAACGATTTGGATCAGATCCTATCTTTCAGGATCAGAATCAGGTTGTTATAGGATAATTAAAGTCTTTGTGTAATTTTATTCAAATTTGATCATATCTTTATGGATTGGATTGATTTGGTCCCTATTGTAATAAAGGTTTGATAGACAAGGCCAGAGTGTGGTGTGGTTGAGTGTGTGGAATGAGTGCAAAGTGAGCGTGTGAAGTGTGTGAGAAGGTAGAAGGAACTAAGATTCATGTTGTAACCTTATTTCCTTCAATCATTTGAATAAAATACAGTTGTGAATTCACATTCCTGTATATTTTGGATTGAGTTCATACATTTTAAAGAAGAAACGATGAATTGTTTGGTGACTGAAGGGGAAAGGATCGCATTCAAAGGGTTCCAAATCTGAAACAAAAACCCTGTCATAATCCTTGTGTATTTATGTTTTGAGGCATGGATGGCCAAGATCGAATTGGGAGGATTAGATCGACGATTCACATCATTTCGGTCATCATGCATCAATGTTTTTATTATTGCTTAGTCTTGGAATAGGCATGAAATCTTTAAGTCTAGAGGTTTGACACATGCGGAATAAGCAGATGGTGAGGAGAATCATTATAAGAAGGATAAATATCCACCATCGATCATAATAGGATCGACGGTGATTAGTCTCTAATAGATATCATCAACTATTAAAAAGGTACCAACGAGTTAGATATGACCGTTGATTGGGAGTGTAGATCGACGGCATGGAGTTTACGCGTATCATAAAATTACGAGGAGATTAACTCAAAGAGTGTCAAAACCCCGTGGTTTGATGGCCCGAAATACATGGAATCCATTTATTTGTCCACATGGTTCCACATGCAATTCTGGCGTGGCCCACATAGGAAGGGCTGGACGATTGAGATTAAATCTTCAAATCATAAGATCGACTACCCTCGTCGCAGTGGACCGCGACCATCGAAGGTTTTAAGGTGTTGGAGGGCATAACGGTCATGAAGTTTGAACGATGAAATACGTTAGGTTGATGTCAAGTTTTGTCGAGGCCCCATGATTTGTATTGAGTTTGATGAAGGATAAATCAACGATCCAAAAGGGATCCAAGTTCCAGATCAACGGTGGATATTAGATCGCCCATTGTTGTCGATTGTTGATCAACTTTAGGATCAATGGTCCATCTTGATCATGTACCTTTGTGTTTAAGCTCACGGTTCTTGGTGTTGGGTTATGTGATAAATAAGTTTAGCGCCTGAATTTAATCTTGCAGTTCCAATGTTTGGTCACATAGCGAAGGAAAAAAGCTAAGTTCCTGCAAAAGGTAAATTTTGAATTTCTTTTAATTCGAATTTTGATTCAATTAACAAACTGTATAGAATTGTTGGAGTTTGAGGATAGAGAGAACCAATCTAGATTGGTCATCAATTCACAAATGTTTCTTTTATTTAATAAGCATAATCTCTATTATCTCATCTTCATTTTTAAATTATATTTATCCTTAAATACATTTATGTCAAATTTAAATTCTATGAAATAAAAACATCATTATCCACTAATTTTGTTAAAGACTTATAGACACCATGCTCTATATTCCACCATCAATAAACTTATATTCATTTCTCATATATTTCATTAAACTTATAATCATTTCTCATATATTTAATTAAACATCTTCATTTTTAAATTATATTTATCCTTAAATACATTTATGTCAAATTTAAATTCTATGAAATAAAAACATCATTATCCACTAATTTTGTTAAAGACTTATAGACACCATGCTCTATATTCCACCATCAATAAACTTATATTCATTTCTCATATATTTCATTAAACTTATAATCATTTCTCATATATTTAATTAAACAACTACAGTCATAGCACTCAAATGTTTCTACTAATGGGTAGAAGATGAGGAAAATATATGATATAATAAATATTTTTTTTGTCTTTTTTAATAAAAATAGATAGAAGTTGTATTGTTAAAAAAACAATGGTGGTCACATTATACACCCAGATAATACATATGAAAAAAAATATGTATTCTTATAAATTCATTTTATTTTTTTTTAAGATTTGGAAAAACATTGTTTATAGATTGGTTGCTTTTACAACATTTTCTTTGTCATTATATGCACTGCAACTATAAGTTCTAAAAAACTATCCTATCAAAGAAACAATTGTGCAAAACATTATAAGTTCTTAAAAAAAATAGCCAATCAAAAAACAATTATGCAAAACATTAAAACTTAAACATGTTAAGGAAAATAGTGTCAATTGAGGCTTCTTAAATGACATCCGCTTTGAACTTTGCGATTATTTATTTATCTTCTAATTCTCCTTGATCTTCTTGGATTGTTGCTTCATCCATGGTCATCCTCTTTGAACTTTGGGATTTTTTCTTAGCTTCTAATTCCCCTTGAGCTTCTTGGATAGTTGCTTCATCCATGGTCACATACTCGACGAAACCAATTCAGTCTTTAGGGCAAGAAACTAGTAATTGGGAATTTCATGCAAAACCTGAAATAATAGGATAATGCATTTTGAGGTTGAGGTCGACATTGAGTTTCTCCCATTGATTTCTCTGCATCCACCTTTTCCTCCACTTTGTCATTCCTAATTAACTAAGCCTCAAGTTTGAGGGGAGGTACTATGATTAAGGTGGGAGATCACTTTCTAGAGGACTTCGATTTGATGGACATTTCTTTGTAAGAATAGATGAAGGTAAAAAAATGAATATGAATAGATTTGGATAGGATGTCTATGCTCATCCATGTTAGAACCTAATAGAGAGTACCCACTAAAACAAGAATAAATAGAGCAATATCTTGATATTCTATAACCAGAGCATCTAATCTCGAAGATGTTAGCAGGTGGTGGGAAAACCAAACTAGCAAGGGAGTAACAACACCATATGCCAAAGAAAATGAAAGAGAAAACCACACCAAAGAGCCATCTTGTCACACTTAATATTGCTTCCCCTATCATGCTTGAAGGAATGAGGGAGAAGGTTGGAATAATAGCTTGTCCCCTTTTGTTAAATGTCATGTTCCAATTGTCCTTTGAATTTATTTGTATGCCCATCCTATAGTTTGTGGAATGGGAATTTATGGAATATAAACGTTGATGAGGTCAACCCCATTTTTACTCAGCATCCCTTGCTTCAACAACACTCCCTTATTTTCCAATGAGTCTACGTGGGTATTTCAAGATCAAAGAACATGAAAGAAATCAATGGTAATAAAACTCTTTGTAAACCCTTTGAAACTTGTATTCATTTTGGAGAGGATAGTCTTTTCAAGTTCATGGACAAGTTCCTCGCCTAGCTAATGATTATTAAGGAGTCACCAAGGACCATTTTTTTTATCTTCAAGGATATGAGAATGTGTAGTCCTTGATATAATGCTAGGCCTTCTTTTGGTTATTGGTTATTGGTGGCTTCTCCTAGTCCTAGTTCTTTTGGTTATTGGTGGTGTTAATGTTTATGCTATTATTATAGTTCTTTGAATTTCATAAAGATAAGAGCATAATAAGCACAAGATCACTGAGAAATACACATCCACAATAGACACAACATTTATCCTGGGA
>JZKD02S1647831.1:105764-151763 GCA_000966675.3 Picea glauca | reverse complement strand
ATAATGACATGATTAATCCACAATGGGGATTTAATCCAATAACAAAATAATAAGAATGCTCTTCGCAGTTACATTATTTCAACAGGTGGCTTCTCCTAGTCTCGGTTATTGGTGGCTTCTCCTAGTCCCCAAACAAATCTTAATTCACAAATCCCTTTGATGTTATAAATATCCCCGCCCCTGTCACCCCACTTCTTAGTAGTGGGTTTATTAAGAAATAAAAGATTATTTTCTATATGAAGAAATACATAAAATATAACAAATAATTTTATTTTTGGTATCATAATTTTCCATTAAACTTAGGAAAATATAAGCTATTGAAAACAATTTTATATTTAACATCTCTAATTAACACTTTTAAGAGACTTACTTAACAACTCTAATTAACACTTTTAAGAGACTTACTTAACAACTCTAATTAACACTTTTATAGTACAAATTATACGTTGAAATACCAAGAAACTAAACATTACACATCATTGCAATTAAGTGGAACCACTAGATGAAGAATAACAATATCTCTTATTAGTCCCCTATTAGTAATTTCACCACTTTTCCATTATTTTGGCACTCAAATCGATGAACTTTTGTTGTTTTAACCTATAGTTTTGAAAAAATAATATAGTTTTCCTACTCATATTTATTTTTTAAACGTAAGTTTGAAGTTGAAGGTCTTATTTGACCTCATACCGAGGCAAGAGACCATTTTTTGGAAATAAACTTAGGAAACTTATCATATATTTACACTCCATTAAGATGAGGTCAATTAATGCTACACTTGAAACTAGCATTAATTTCCAAGATTTAATGTTTGGAGGATAAGATATGCATAGTGTATACCATAAGCCATATTTGTTACATAACCCCGTGTCTCATAGTGACGATGCATGAGCTACCACCACCCTCCACTTCCACTTGTATCTTTCATGTCCTTGAGACTATTTTTGCAAACCAATTTCAAGAGATGTCTGCAAGAGAAACCAAAAGGATTTGATGGCACCAATGCACCATCCTTATAAGGTTAATGAACGGTGGATAAGGGTGCACCATCCTTATAAGGAAGACAAACTGTGGATAAGGGGAGGTGATGGGGATGGTATGCTTCCAAGCTTTCGATTGTACTAGAAGGAATCAAGACGTCATTGCACTACATTCTTGACTTCTGCAAAATAGTGAGTGAAATCAAATTTAATAAGACTTGTAGTGAGTGAAATCAAATTTACAATGACTTGCATTTATACATAATTTATTTTACTTCAATTTTCCACTGAATTTTAATTTATTTTCCTTCATTTTACACTATAAACAAATTTATTGGGCCCGTGAAAAAATTTATTTGGGCTAATGAATCTTGGATCTAGGGTTCTTTGCCTCCTTCGTTGGATTGCAAGAAAGATGTCTGAGATTCAGTTCTCTTCGTTTCAATTCGTGTTTTTCTGGATAATTTTCGCCATATTTTTGAAACTCCAAACCAGAAGTCTAATTCATGTTTTCATGGGCATATTCGCTCAAACAATAAAATATTACACCAGTAAATCCAGGATCTAGCAATTGATCCTAGTAGCATGTTAAACGGAGTCAAATAGATATTAATGGCTAATGGATAATCTCTTCCTGCCAAACTTAGCAGGGACTTTTTGCTCGCAACTCCTCTTGTTTTGTTTGAGTTCCATTTTCATTTTCAGTTTTAATTGTTATTTTTTGGGGGTTATCTACGATCCTTTTCGAAGTGACCTAGTGTACCTTAAAAAAATATTTTCCTTCCTTCGAACTTATTATGTTTTTCTTCACTTTATTGGAAAGAATTACCATTCCACTTTTCAATTGCTTCTAAGGAGATTGGTTTAATTAGGGACTGGATCTTACTTATGATGGATATTTTGTTCGCATTCATTCAATACCCATTCAAGTCTTCATTGGTTAATTTCTTTAAATTGTATACGACCTTCATGGAAGTGATAAGGCCGGGATAAGATTTTATAAGACTTTTAAAAGTACGTAAATAATAAAATCATATTTCTTAATTTCTTTATCCATAACCAAAATCTAATTTATGAAGTTTTCTTATTTGTTTAAGCGCATGTATATGTTTTTTTATTTTATTAATTAATTAGTTTATTTTTTAATAAAGGTTTTTTTTTTTAAATTTTATTAGCATAAAATATGTTCAAGTTTAAAAAAAAAAAAAAATTGTTAGTAAAAGAAAGAAGTCAAAAAATGAGGTTGACATTGGCCAAAAGAAGGATTAGCTTATGCCAAAATATCTCAACAAAGTATCAAAGTTAGGCCACAAGGGGATAAACAAACGAAATAATGACCATACTAGTTGAAATAGGAGGTTGTTGATGGTTGTAATTTATTCCATTATAAATTGGACTGGTGCTCCAAGAGTCCTCCCTCGTATAATGAAGAAGGAACTTTTTTTATATATAAATTTTCTTGAAACTAAAATTAAAAAACATAAATGTAGATCTATAAGTTTCTCATGTGGTTTCCACAATTTGCTATAAATAGAGACTCACATAATTCTAGGTTGTAATTTATTCCATCATAAATTGAACTTGTGCTCCAAGAGTCCTCCCTGGTAGAATGAAGAAGGAACTCTTTTTATATATAAATTTGCTTGAAACTAAAATAACAAATAATAAATGTAGATCCATATGTTTCTCATGTGGTTTCCACAATTTCATATAAATAGAGACTTACATAATTCTAAGATCCTTGCTAACAACTCAAACTAATCTTGTCTAAGAATTCCAAGATTCTTGTTAACAACTCAGACTAATCTTGTCTAAGAATTACAGACTAATCTTGTCTAAGAATTACAAGATTCTTTCCATATTCAAGATGGTTGATGAAGATCCAAATCCATGGCATATCTTGGTGGTTGTGAATTGATTTTCGTGGATCCACACGACTGTCCCATGGATTTGCATGATTGTGTGTGGAGTAGCAACAAATGTGGAGTCACAAAGGAGCAACATATTGATAAGACTAGAGTAGCAACACATTGATAAGACTAGAGCAACAACAAATAATAAAATGTTGATTTCTCAAAAATTACAATATGGGTTGTTGAGATATTTTGAGGATAGGCTTACGTTGACTTGATGATGCCTCATATAGAAAATATCAAGTACCCACTTTGTAGATTTTTTTCAGGAGTAGCAACAAGTGACAATTGGTCTTGCAAAAATCAACGAACTAACCCTTTTTCAAACATAAATGCAAATATGTTATTTCTCTAATATTTAACCATGATTCACACAAAATACTAAATAAATGCAAGGGAAAACACTTTGGGTCTAAGTCCCTCACACAAGCATTAAAAAAGACTAATACAGGGTCATAGGTAAGCAAAAAGAGATAAAAATGGGGGAAAGAGGATGTAAAAAGATGACATTTATGCAGCCAAACATCTCCCCCAAACTAAATATGTTGGATGCCCTCATGCAACCGAGTACATTTGTATTGAACCAACTGTAAGGATGCTTCTCTTGTTCCAATGCATACCCATATTTGTTGTTAACATTTTTCCATTTACCTTGAATGATTTGTTTTTTATGTGCCCATTTATGCCTATATAAGTTGTCATGAACCATCCTGCAAATTGAAGTCTCATACTGAATACTTATCCATACCATAGCCAACATACCTTCAAAAGTATCATTTTGAAATGATGTTTTAGCAATTTTGGTGGATCTGCAACAAATTTAATGGAGTTTCAGAAAGCCTAATGGAGTTGTAGAAAATTTTCATAGGGAGTTGCAACAAACCTAATGGAGCTGCAACAAATCTACACAGGGAATTGCAGCAAATCTAAAAATTTGTCATTTCATGCAAATGTAATCCAGATTGAGGATATTTTGGTGGGTGTGTTTATCCCAATTTAATGCATTTGTACATAAAAAATGATGATGATCCAGTTAACAGACCTCAAGATATAAGAAAATAAGTTGCTACAAGAGTTGTAACAAAAGTGTTGTACGAGTAGCACCAAGCTTCTTTAGACATTTTTCCTCAAATTACAAACTTATTTTCTATGAGATTTTGCAAGCATACCTGTCCTATTTTATTGCTTCTCCTCACCAAAAATCATGACTATTTGATGCACGGATCTTGAAATATAAACAAATAATTTTCTACACATAATATAAAAAACAAAGTTACAACAACAACAATTTTAAAATTGGAGTAGCAATGACTAAAGTAGTAGCAATAAATCATGACAGTTTTAGAACTCATGACATGGTGATGTTTTATTTCCTGATATTGGTTCTTTTGTAGCAGTATCAAGACTTCATATCATTGGTTCTTGTGTAACATTAATAAGGATTCCTTGTGTCATTAATGCTGAAAAATTATTGCTCTCAAAATTCCTTTCTACTGAAAAATGAAAATTGTTATTGTACATACCCGAATTTAAGGATCCATTTATGCCATAGAATGTGCCCTGTTGTATGACAACAGATATTTATGTAGGAATGGATTTTATAGTAGCTTCTTCTGTTGTAGGTTCTTTTGGGAAATCCTATTCCTCTCTAGGTGACAATGTTCCCCTTATCCATTTAAATTGAAGAGTCTTTCTATCCTTGGAAAAACATTAACTCTAAAGTCTTGTGTTAAATTTGGAGTGCACAACAATCCCTTCTTCTCCCCCAAACTAAGTATTTTCATGTCCCCATGCAACACGATGTCCCTCTATGAAGGATTGGTGTGTCCTGTAATGACAATAGAGTAGATCATGTAGCCTCCATTTCAATATTCAATCTTTATGGAGAGAAATGGTAATGCGCAACATGGAAAATCATGAAATGTTGTTGAAAAATAGTCACATGCCAGTATTGATATCATATATGCCTTGAAAATAAGATCTATAAATGGATCATCACATACCGAAAAATATGTTGATGTAACTGATGGGTGTTATATATGTACTAAAAACACAGTAAAAACCCTCAATTAAATTGTCAACCCTGGGTAAGTAAACTTAGAGTTGTAGCAAAATATATGCCAAAGGTAGAAGGCTGGTAGGAGTATAATCTAACTAATGAAGGTAGCTATCTAAGGCTAATCTACTCAAGCAAAGCTGATCAAATGAGAAAACCCTACTAAGAAAATTGAAACTAAGTAACCTAAGTACTTTTGGGCCAAGGATTGATGGATAGTTCCTAAGAAAGCAAATGAAAACTCTATGTAAAGCAAACTAGTTCAACAATAAGCAAAAGCAAACTACTAAGCATAATAAGAAAATGACAAAAGCAAACTATTTTAACTTGCCAACCTACATTCAATGAGCAACTACCCTATGAAAGAAAATAAATAAACAAGTAAGCAAAATCACCTATCTAACCTATTAAAGCAAATAGACAAGTGAGCAAAAACACCTAACTAACCTACTAAAGAAAAATACAAGTAAACAAAGGCAACTAACTTACTGCAAGTAAAACTTCTCATTGAACAACTATCTAGCCTAAGAGGCAAGTGAACTAAATGCTTAATGCAAAACTATTTCTAATGTGTGAAAGGAAATCTAAGAGGAAACTAGACTAAATGCTCCATGCAATGCATGAAAGGAAAACTATTCTATTGAAAGAAAGAAAGACTAACAACTAACTCTTAATCTATGATAAGAAAATTACTATCTAATAAAGCAAAGTCTATCTATCCTACAACAACAATAAGACTTTATTCTAGTCTATGAAAGCAATAAACTATATCTATGAAAGGAGGAAAACTATTCTTTAACCTATGACAATTCAAATATAATGTTGGTGGTTGTGTGAATGTTTTCGGTGTCAGATAATATCTTGATGGCACTTGACAACAAAGGACAATTCTAATGGTATAAGCTCAACACTAATCTCAATGGCAAAATGAAAGGTGTGGAGTAAACAATCCAATGAAAACTTAGGCATGAAAAAAACAATGTTAAATACCCTGCATATTCATGTACAAACCATCAACAACATAACGAGATCATCATTATTTAACTAAGAAATTTAATTTCATTTTAATTCTAGGAAAGGAAATTGCGTAAAACAAAACTACATTGTCTAATCTACCCATTCAAACTACAATAAAGAATTGACTAAAAACATAAATTAAAAACTGATATTAAAAAGTAATTTGACAATTATATTAACCAACAACTAATTAAACAAGTTCTATATAAAAATAAGATGAGCAAGCTATGATTAAAAACTAGAATTAAATCTATCCATCCATCAATCCTTGTCAAAAGAAAACCCAAATTAAACTATGTTCTATTCTAATTAAAAATCGGTTTTAAACTAGACTATAAAATCATAAATCAAACAATGTCTAACATCTAAATGCACATGAGTCCCCGAGGTGTAGGATAGTCGGTGATGGAGTGTGTTGTTAAGCCACTTTGTGTTGAAAAGTCACCAGTTCGAAGCCTGTGGGGACAAAAAATCCAACCATGTTAAGGGTTGGTGTGGCTCAAGTCGGGTGCAATCCCTAGGTGATTTTGACGGCTTAGATGCCCCTGAGTCACGGTTTCTCAAGCCACAGGTTAATCCCGATGCCAACAGGTTCGGCCACATTAACAAACAAACAAAAAAACATCTAAATGCACATGGGGTTAGTATAGAGAGAAAGAGAGTTGCAAGTATTTTCCTGGTCTATAAAATCAATGCATGCTAATATGTATCAACATCTAACCTGCAAAACAATTAAAACAATTAAGCTACAACAAACTAGTTAACATAATAAAAACATACATGTACAAGAAAATAAAAAGAGTAATTAAATTAAAAATTGCATAAACAACACACTGATAGTCATGAGACTATTGGTGGGCCCCCCAGCAAGTCGTGGCTACTTCCTACAAGCACACCACGAGCTTAACAAGGCGAATTCACCGTCAAAACTTGAAAACACAGTTCTGGCATAATTTTGGCAATGTAAAATATCAAAAACAAAGGAAAACGAGTTTGTCTCCAATACAATGGTTATTCTACTTGCTTAACAATCGTATGACCATCCTAGCAATATTTATAAGCTTACAGACCTAGTGGTCGACCACGGGAGTGTCAAACCACTTCTAATTTCGACAAAATATAATAAATGATGCCCTAACTGACAAAACAGAGCAAGCCAATAATCGCCCTCTTTGGACAACTGAAACTGAGTTGTCTGGAGTTCAGTAGTTGGAGGGGGTGATCATGAATAAAACCCATGTTTTTTATTCTCCCAACACTGGCCACCAATGCCATAACCGCCAACTCACCTTCCATTTATGTGCAATACGGAGTGATGGACAAAGTGTCGGATCGAGTGCTAGATCAAGTGTCAGATCAAGTGCTGGAACTAGAAACATAGTGTGTTTTTTCCCCGTAACACCAAAAAACGTGAATTAGCTCTTAGAAATCATAAAACACGATGAATTATACTTGATTCAATCATTAAACATGAATTACACATACCTTATGGTGATCATACCATTTTATCATGAAATTCTTCAAAAAGCTCCATTAAAGGATGAAAAACGCATATGTACATGTGGCAAAAATGTATAATAATTGTCATGAAAGTGATCATATCTCGAGCCCAACATTACCCCCACACTTACGATTTTGCAGGTCCCACTGCAAACAAAAAGAATTTACCCCTCGTGACTAGGCTTGCTGAGGAGGATCGGCTTTGGAAGCCTCTCCTTCTTGTTGTGTAGACTTAGCCTTGTGCCTCTTGTGTTGCTTTAATTGTGCTCTAAGGCTACAGTTATATTTAGTCATTTCATCAACCAACCGCTGAAGGGATTTGACCTTTGCCTGAAGGACTGCATTGTCATGATGAAGTTGTACATCTACTGTCTTCCTCTCTTCCAACTATTTAATAATATGATGGTTTTCTTTTTGTAGTTGTTATATGGTTGGGACATAATCGGTGATCTCTGAGGAAGGCTTAGATCCTTTGAGGGATGTGGAAAATCTATCAGTTTTAGTATCTAAAATGGGCATGGGTGAAGTAGGAGTGATGAGCGATCGGTAAGGTGAGGTAGGTTCTGATTTTGTTTTCCTTAGTGGATCTAATCCATCCACAAAGACTTCCCTAGGTTTCTTATGAGGGCTCTCAAGGTCGAAGGACACTTGGATGGGATCCGAAGCAGGTGGAGGTTTTGCATAAGGCTTGATTCTTGTGTTCTGGGTACTCTTCTGAAAGGGCCCCTTACCAAATCGATTGGATCCCCTCTTGTTTGTAGGAATGATGGGAAATTCTTGTTGCATTACTTCTTGAACCTTTTTAGGTGTAATATCAAGAGAGAGTGAAGGCATTGTGGGGTCAACAATGGGCTTCTTTTGGTATTTTCTCCTGGTCTTTTTACCCGATGAAGAAGTATGGATATCTACAAGCTTTTGGTATTGTTCTGGCAAAGAGAGGGTTTGTGCAAGGGAGTTTGGGGTTCTTGGAGAGCGAGGCTTGGATGGAGAGATAGTTTTTAGGCTAAGTGGCTTTTTGTCGGTCTTAACTCTCAAGTGAGGGTTTGCAAATTGGTAGATAAAGGAATCCCAATTTTTCCCCTATTTCTCTAACTCGGCTATAACAAGGATCTTGATCAAGCCATGGTGGAAGAGACTGTTGTGGGGATTAGTCACATTTTTCCTCACTTGAGAGAACATCTTCTCCAAGCTTTTGAGAAAATAGAAGGGGAAGTTTAAGGGTTTGTTGAACAAAAAATGAGCCAACAATCTAAAATGACAAACTTTGAAAGTAGAGTATCTACCTTCACATGTAATTAACCTTGTGATGACGATGAGGGGATTGACTAATTCTACCTTTATCCACTCCTTAGCATACCCTTTTTCTCCTGAAATGCTCTCGAATTCGGGCTTAAACACCCTATTGTAACTTGAGCATGACAATTGGTGGTTTTTGAACCATATATCTCCCATTCTTGGGAGCTTTGTTGTAGCAACAATGGAATCTTCTGTGACTTCAAAGGTGAGATACCCTACATGTGCTATCTTACCATCAAAACCAATTGCAAATTGCATAGAGAGGTTGTTATCGTGGCCCTACAAGCTAGTTAGAAATGGCCCCCAACCAGCGCGCAAAAACACTTCTCTGCATTGTGCAAATTCGGGAATGGAAAACAAGTCTGCATAGGAGGAGGGTTTGTATCTCTTGGGCATTGTGACAGAGGTGGAATTCACCAAGAAAGGGAAAAATCGAGCCAAGCAGTGGCACGAATTTAGCACAAGTCGAATGAGTTTTGAATAGAGGACGAGATGGCAGAGGTTGGGCATGATTTCTTAATGCAGAGGAGAGAAATTGACAAGGGAAAATGAGATAATAGAATACCCAGCCCGATTTTAGATGCACTTAAGGTGGAATACGTTGCACACATGTGTGCACGAGCTGCCATGTGTGGAGAATTCAAATTTGAAGGCTCGATTTTTGGGCAATGTAATGGTGCGTATTTAGATCAATGTCCAAGTCTTTTGACTTGGACATTTGATCATAACCATATGAAGCATATTTTAATCAATGCCTGCAACCAATATAATTGAATGGAATTGAATTCTGGTTACCTGGAATCTAGGACAGTTACTAGTATTCAATTCACATGGCACCTCATTTGGCACTTCATCCAGTACCTCGTACGGTACTTCATCTAGTGCCTCTGTGTTAAGTGCATTTTCACCTCTTACAATGGATAGCCTACAACTTTGAGGTGTTTTTGACAATCACAGTAGTTAATGAGCATAGGCATAATGCTCCATGCTCACTCATTCTTCTTGCATATGACATATAATGTCAAAAAACCTATAATGAACAAGTGATAGAAAGCATAAAATGTATTGTCAAACCTACAATATGCAGCTTGTAATGAAACGATAAACAATAAAGAGTGGTATGTTAAGCATGAGTTCAGTAATTTATAGCACACGAGAGTTAAACATTTCAAAAAAATAACATGACTATCAATGTAATAACATGTATCATAGAAATAATACAAAAATTCTTGCAAAGACTACTTCTCTAGGCAATGATCATTTGTCAGCTCATGAACCCCTCCCCCACACCTAAGTATTGTGACACCTCACAATCAAAAGTATAGGAAACTAGTCAGTATCCCCCAATAGTCGAAGATTTATAGTATGTCAAGTGTAAAGATAAAATTTCACAGCTTGGTCTGACGAGACAGTTAGAAGATAGCCCCACCTATAGGATAAGAGATCCTATATATAGATAAGAAGAGGTAGGCAAGAGAGTTTCAAGATAGTCTTAGAGTTATTTCCTAATGGAAAGTTTATGAGATTCATTAACCTTAGCTTAACCACACATACTCCATGTCAACTTTGTATGCAAGTAATGTCATACATCAGGACAAGTTTAGATTTATTATTTATTTTTGTCAAATCATCATCCTCGCTAAGTAGAATGCCCCGCTGCCAGCAAGCATGTTCAGTACTTCGATGGGTTTACCTAGTCATACCACAGGCCGGTACCCACTACTAGCAGACCTGTTCAGTATCCCGGTAGGTTAGCCTCTTAAATCCTCAGAGACTAGCCCTCCATCTTTTAAGATTTTAGTATAATATTGCTTATGCAAGAAAATGGGGGAACAACTCTGAAAACAACTTTTTCTTCCCCCCCCCCCCCCTTTTTTTTAATTGGGATGGTATTTATGTTAGAGGACAACTTTATGTTATATTGCTTAGTGATTGTCTCGATATAAAGGGTACTTAAGTGGATGTGGCCTATCTAAAGATATGATATAATCAAGCTATTTAGTGTGTAGTGGATGGTACCATTGAGAAAGAATAGAAAGGTATCTCTAGGCTCAACTTGCTTTATTCCTTTCTAGTTATTGTGATGTTTCCATGACTAACTACTTATTAGACCTCCTTGTTACTCTTTGATAAATACACTTAACTCACTTACTCAGGTTTCTTGGAAAAATTGTACGAGAGACCTCTAGGCTTGATAGTTATGGTATCACTTCCTTATACAGTGGTGAAGAGTTTCAAGAGAAGCTGCTTTAGAATGCCTTAAAAAATGAGAATGTTAGCAAAAATATGGCTAACTACAGTAAGTCAATATTCATTTGATGCTTTAGCAAACACAAAATTCAAGTGTAATAATGTTTTGAAGAAGGATCCTTGAAACTATGTACTCTTGGTGAAATAAATACTTACATAAATATCTAGAATTGCCTTATTAACAAAATTCAAAAACTATTTACATATGTATAGTAGGAAATTCATAATGTTTTTTTCAAGAACAAGGGGGGACTTCCCCATCTACTAAGGTCAATGCCTTGTCATTTGACATGACCTGTAGAAAATCCTCTCTGGAAATGGGCTTATGATAAAATTTAAGTCGGTGTCCATTTACCACAAAGGAGACTTGTCCATCGTCAATTGTTTTAATTTTTACAGCTCCATTGTCATATATAGTGTCTACCTCATAAGGGCCCAACCACTGGGTGGTGAGTTTTCCTTTGAAGGTTTTGAATCAGGAATCAAACAACAGGGTCCAATCACCAGGCTAGAAGTGCTTCTTCTTAATAAACTTGTCATGCCACTTGCTCCTCTGGTTCTGGACTAATATTGTCCATTGGATGGTGTCTTGTCTGATTTCATCCAACTCATTTTGTTGTAGGGCTCGTTGATTTTGAGCCTCATCTAGGTTCAATCCTAATTCTAAGGCAATACAGAAAGTCCTTACTTGGAATTCTATAGGTAAAAGTACTTGTTTCCTATACACTAGCTCATAAGGGGTATGTCCAGTGGTATTTCTCCAGGTAGTCCGATATACCCACAAAGCCTATCAGCCCAATCCCGATGATGTAACTGAACAGTCTTGGTCAAGATGGCTTCCAAAACTTTGTTTGTGGATTCTACCTGACCATTGGCTTGCGGGTGGTATGAATAAGATTTACAGTGTTTAATCCCATATTTATCTGTTATCTCTTTCATCATATTGGAAGTAAAGTGAGTGCCTTAGTCGATAAAAATTTCACGAGGGACACCAAAGTGGGTAAAGATGTCTTCATATATAAATTCGACAACATAATTCTCTGTAGCCCTGAATAGGGATTTTTCCTCTACCCATTTGGTGACATAGTCCGTACAAACCAAAATATAGTTCTTCCTATGGGACATGGGTGAAGTTGGTCCTACAAAGTCGAGGGCCCATTTTTCAAAGGGTTCTATCATAACTTGGGCCTACAAAGGAATTTCGTCAGATGACGTAGGTCTTCCTATCCTTTGGAAACTATCACAACTTCTCACATACTTGGCAACATCTTTGAAAATGCTAGGCCAATAGTAACCTGAATGTAATACCTTATATGATGTGTGTTTGTCAGATAAATGGCCACCACATGGTCCATCATGACAACTTCGTAGTATATCAGGTACCTCTTCCTCTTGGACACATCTACGAATAATCAAATCAGGACCTGTGTGAAAAAGATCATGACCAACCCAAGAGTAATTAGCACATTGTGTAATAATTTTCCGCTTTTCATGAGGTGACAAATGAGACGGTAACTTCCTAGTGGCCAGATAGTTTGCCATATCTGCAAACCATGGGGTATTTATAGAAAGGGAAAAAATATGCTCACCTGGGAAACTATCATCTACAAGGATATCATCATCCTCGTTCTTTATGCAAGAAAGAAAGTCAGCTACTACATTATCCTTTCCAAGTCGGTCAAGCACAGTGATATTAAATTCTTGCAATAACAAAAGCCACCTAGTCACTCGGCCATTAGTTATAGATTTATTCATGAGGAACCTAATGGCAGAATGGTTGGTGTGTACAAATACTTCATAACCTTTAATGTAATGACAAAACTTGTTAATAGCATGAAAAACTGCCAAGAACTCTTTCTCAATAACTATGTAGTTCAACTCGGTAGGGGACAAGTTCTTGCTTACAAAATAAATGGCATAGGATTGTTGGTCCTCTTTCTTCCCTAATACCCCTCCTATTGCAGTGTCGGAGGCATCAGTGGATATATGAAATGGGAGAGTCCAATTGGGCCCTCTAAGAACTGGTGCCACAGACAGCTTAGCTTTCAGGATTTCAAAGGCAGTTTGACACTGCTCATTCCAAACAAAGTCAACATCTTTTATTAATAATCCAAGCATAGGTGCAACAATATTTGTAAAATTTTCAATAAACCGTCGGTAATATCCGGCATGTCCGAGAAAGATTATTACCTCTTTATCAGTCTTGGGGGGTGGAAGTCTAACAATGACCTCAATCTTTGCAGGATCTACTTTTATCCCTTCAGACGAAACATGATGTCCTAGAACCACTCCTTCAGTTAACAACATTTTTCATTTTTCATGACTTAGAGATAGGTTCATTTCCTGGCATCTGATAAGGACTTTTTCTAAGTTGTCTAAGGCTTCCTGGTAAGTGTTTCCATAGACTATGAATTCATCCATGTAGACCTCCACACAATCATGAATAAGATCGACAAATATCCCTAGTACTGCTTGTTGAAATATGGCAAGAGCATTACACAATCCAAATGGTAAGACCCTATAGGCATAGGTTCCCCAAGGACAAGTAAAGGTATTCTTGTCCTAGTCCTCGGGTGCTATAAGAATCTAGTTGTACCAGTTGTACCCATCTAGAAAGGAGAAATACTTCTTTCTGGACAAGGTATCTAGAACCTGGTCAATGAAAGGGAGAGGAAAGTAGTCTTTCAGAGTAGCCTTGTCGAGTTCCTGGAAATCAACACAAATTCTCCATTTCCCGGTCACTTTCTTTGGAACCACTATAATCAGGGATACCCACTTAGTGTCGGAGATGGGATAGATGAATCTGACATTTAACAACTTTTGGATCTCCTCCTTGACTATATCTTTGAGTGTTGGGTTCATCCTTCTTTGGGGTTTCCTAACAGGTGTTACTTCCCCCTGGGTATATATGTGATGGATGCATGTGTTAGGGTGTATACCCTTCATGTCAGTGTATTCCCAAGAAAATGCTAATGTTTGTTATTTAAGGATATCTACTAACTGTTTATGTTGGTCTGTATCTAGCCCAGAGTTTATATGTAAAAATTTCCCTGGACCAATCTTGTAGGACATAGTATAAGACATGGCAGACTCATCTATTTCTAAAATAAAATATGTCGAAGAAAAAATGAATGGGTCTAATTTTTCTTGAAATTCTTCCCTAAACATGTACTCAAATTGGGGAAAATACTGTGGAAAATCCACACATGTGATAGCAGAAATGAATTGGTTTAGCACATTTTCTGGTGTATGCTCCTGAAGTGCCTTTGCATGGTCACTAGGCAATACAGGTTCTTCCTAGTCTTCGTTCTTGTATGGACATTCAAGCCACCATATATTCTCTATAATAGGTTGAGTTGGAGGGTAAATGGTGAGCTTCTGGATAGAGAGACCATTTGAGATAGTCATTTCTCCTTCTCTATAGCCAATAAATGCATTGGATGTGGCTAGCCAAGGTCTTCCCAAAATAATAGGATGGCCTCTGGTAGGATCCTTTGAGTGAATGACAAGAAAATCTACGGGGTACTCCCATGAGGCTAAAGTAACCATGAAATCATCTAAAATCCCTTCAGGTATAACCCTAGTCTTATCTGCTAATTCCAAAATGGTTGGGGTAGGCCGAAGAAGAGGTTGTAACTATAATTGTTCCAAGGTAGTAGCGGTCATAACATTGATGGATGCCCCTAGGTCTATGAGAGTGTTTCCAATGGAGACCGCATTAATGGTTATGGTCACTATGGGGCTTCCTGGATTCCCATATTTTTCTAGCTTTGGCTGCTTTGATATGTACTCAGAGACTCCTCCTACCAAATGTAATGTAGGGGGGTCCTTTTGCTTCCTACCTGGCTTCTTAACACACAATTCTTTGACTACCTTACTATAGATTGGAATGTCTTTAATGGCTTGAAGTAGGGGAATCTTGACACAAATATTTTTCAATTCATTAAAAATGTCAAATTCTAGTCGGGTGGTAGGTTTCTTGATTACCAATTGGTCTGGATAAGGAGGGACCTTCGTAATTTGTGAAGGTTCATTTTGGAGAAGCTTGGGTTCTTGATTATTCGAGATAATAACATCTTCCCACCTAGTATCATCCATGGGTTGTTTGGTAGTTTCTTCTTCTTGTTGTTGTTGGATGACTACTGAGGGTCTCTACCTCTCCAGAACTTTTCTTGATCTTAGTTGGATTTTCTGTAATGGAACAGGAGTAATAACATATGTTAGGAAGGCCTACATCTCAACATTGTTAAGAGGTTGAGGGGGCTTATTATTTGGGTTCGGCACTAGCTGTTCTGGTAATAGTGTCGGTTTCGAGGAGCTTTCATTTTGAAATTGTAGCAGTTTTTGTTGTGGAATAGGAGGTAAGGCTGGTGGAACAAAACTTGGAAAAAGTTACGGAGTGTTCAATGAGAACTAAGGATAAGGATGGTTGGACATAGGGATAAGTGGAGCTTGAGGGTTTCCTTGGTTGTGTCCTCCCCTCCATCCTTGAATCCAAGGATGTTGGTACTAAGTAGACCAGTTTTGCCAACCTGGTGAGTGCCATTGTTGTTGTTGGTAATAGGGTGGAACTTGAGACTATAGATCCAAGTATGTGGGTTGATTCATAGGCTGCCATGGCCTCCTAGGTGCATAAGAAGACTCCCCAAGATCTCCACTCATATATATGGCTAATAAACCAGGCAATGATGGACATTTTTCAGTCACATGGTCTTCTGTACAGAAGCGACAAACTGAAATGTTATCCAATGGGAATTCTCTTGAGGAATGCTTCCTCATGCATCTTGGGCAATATATGCTCATTGTTGCATTTTCCTCCTCCTGTTTATTTTTGAGTTTAAGGGTATCCAACTGGGAACCTATTGTGCTTAAGATGTCAATATTAAAGTTTTCTAAAAGGTTCCCTATCTCTGCTCTCATAATACCACCTGAACTAACTGGTTTTAAGTTTCTATTGTAAGGGCCCCAAACATTATTTCCCATTTTGGCTCTACTCCTTGAGTAATTTTTACACATTTCACATATTTCCACAAATGGTTTATGAGAGATGTCACCTGATGCCATCAGGTTAAGCATTTCTAGATATTCTTCTGAACTTCCCTTAAGGAAAAGATCCCTAATTGCATCCTATGGGGGTCATGGTATTTTGACTTCTGGGAGATATAACCAAATCTTTCCATATAATATTCAAGGGTCTCGTCTTCTAATTGTTGTATTTTAAATATGTCATTATGAGACTCTTTGGTCTTGCAGTAATATTGGTACTTCTTGAGAAATATGTCTTTCATGGCTTCCCAGGACCTAATACTGGATTCTCCCAACCCCATGAACCATCTTAGTGCAGAGTCTTTGAGGGTGGCAGGAAATAGTTTTAATTTTTGGGCATCTTGTATGTAGTTGTAGCTCCTACACAAGATGTCAAATTCAAATAGGAAGGTGTCTAGATCTTCATTTTTTTTACCGTAAAAGGTAGGCAGTGCTAAGAGAGGAATATTCTTCATGTTGACATTCAGAGTGGTGTCTAAAATTGGAAACCCGAAGGTAGTTTCGGTTTGGTTTCCGGTTTCTTCTTCCTCTCTATGTCTTACATTGTTATGGTCTTCCTGATCATCCATATTGGCTTGATTTCCGAAAAGAGAGTACCTAGGTGGTTTTATCTTTGAAGAAAACAAGGTTTCCCTTTGATGGAAAGGTCTTCCTATGAATTGGATATATAGGCTCTACTCGAGCCAATTGAGACTATAGGTGCCAAAGTTTCTATGTCGATTTGAGAGATAATTACATTGGCTAAATTACCAAACAAAAGATTCACTTGTTCAAGGTTTATGATATCTTTAAAGTTAGGGTCCCCTGGTGGTGGTGTAAAAGCAAAGGTTGTATTGTTTGGTTTTGTGGAAGAATCAAGTGGTCTTGCCTCCTATCCCAATATGATTGATGCTTCAATTTCTTGTTCTATAGTGCTTCCTATATTAGTCTCTTTAGAGACTATTTTATCTCTTTGAGTCGACCTAGCTTTTGTTTTTCGGTATCGGTCTGCGAATTTTATAAGCAAAACATTCCTTCCCCCAAAGAGATCGGAAGGAACCTTGGTTGAAAGGTATGATTTTGATTTAATGTATCTACCTTGTTGGTCTCTAGGCCTATTCATGAAAGAAAGAAAAAAGAAAAAGAAAAAGCTACCATTTGATTCCTAGGTCTATTCATGAAAGAAAACAAAAACAAAAACAAAAACTACTATTGGATTTGGGGGAACCTGCTATAACAGATGTGCAGGTCATTACCTCTCGTCTTAAATTTCCCCTGCCACCAAACTAATGCTAAGGTCTAAGGATGATCTAATTCCTAACTACTTCTTACCTTGAGACAACTCCTCAACGACGACACCAAAAATGATGGGTGTTATATATGCACTAAAAACATAGTAAAAACCCTCAATTAAATTGTCAACCCAGGGTAAGTAAACTTAGAGTTGTAGAAAAATATATGCCAAAGGTAGAAGGCTGGTAGAAGTATAATCCAACTAATGAAGGTAGCTATCTAAGGCTAATCCACTCAAGCAAATCTTATCTAATGAGAAAACCCTACTAAGCAAATTGAAACTAAGTAACCTAAGTACTTTTGGGCCAAGGATCGATGGATAGTTCCTAAGAAAGCAAATGAAAACTCTATGTAAAGCAAACTAGTTCAATAATAAGCAAAAGCAAACTACTAAGCATAATAAGCAAATGACAAAAGCAAACTATTTTAACTTGCCAACCTACATTCAATGAGCAACTACCCTATGAAAGAAAATAAATAAACAAGTAATCAAAAGCACCTATCTAACATATTAAAGAAAATAAACAAGTAAGCAAAAACACCTAACTAACCTACTAAAGAAAAAGATAAGTAAACAAAGGCAACTAACTTACTGCAAGTAAAACTTCTCATTGAACAACTATCTAGCCTAAGAGGCAAGTGAACTAAATGCTTAATGCAAAACTATTTCTAATGCGTGAAAGGAAATCTAAGAGGCAACTGGACTAAATGCTCAATGCAATGCATGAAAGGGAATATATTCTATTGAAAGAAAGAAAGAAAGACTAACAACTAACTCTTAATCTATGATAAGCAAATTACTATCTAATAAAGCAAAGTCTATCTATCCTACAACAACAATAAGACTTTATTCTAGTGTATGAAAGCAAGAAACTGTATCTACGAAAGCAGGAAAACTTTTCTTTAACCTATGACAATTCAAATATAATCTTGGTGGTTGTGTGAATGTCTTCAGGGTTAGATAATATCTCGATGGAACTTGAGAACAAAGGACAATTCCAATGGTATAAGCTCAACACTAATCTCAATGGCAAAATGAAAGGTGTGGAGTAAACAATCCAATGAAAACTTAGCCATGACAAAAATAATGTTAAATACCCTGCATATTCATGTACAAACCATCAACAACATAACTAGATCATCATTATTTAACTAAGAAATTTAATTGCATTTTAATTCTAGGAAAGGAAATTGAGTAAAACAAAACTACACTATGTCTATTCTACCCATTCAAACTACAATAAAGAAATGACTAAAAACATAAATTAAAAATTGATATTAAAAAGTAATCTAACAATTATATTAACCAAAAACTAATTAAACAAGTTCTATATAAAAATAAAATGAGAAAGCTATGATTAAAAACTGGAATTAAATCTATCCATCCATCAATCCTTGTCAAAAGAAAACCCAAATTAAACTCTGTTCTATTCTAATTAAAACTTTGTTTTAAACTAGACTATAAAATCATAAATCAAAGCATGATCTAACATCTAAATGCACATGGGGTTATTATAGAGAGAGAGAGACTTGCAAGTCTTTTCCTAGTCTATAAAATCAATGCATGCTAATATGTATCAACATCTAACCTACAAAACAATTAAAACAATTAAGCTACAACAAACTAGTTAGCATAATAAAAACATACATGTACATGAAAATAAAAAGAGTAATTAAATTAAGAATTGCATAAACAACACATTGATAGTCACCAGACTACTAGTGGGCCCCCCAACAAGTCGTGGCTACTTCCTACGAGCACACCATGAGCTTAACAAGGTGAATTCACCATCAAAATTTGAAAACGCGGTTCTGGCATAATTCTGGCAATGTAAAATATCAAAAATAGAGGAAAATGAGTTTGTCTCCAATACAATGGTTCTTCTACTTGCTTAAAAATCTTATGACCATCCTAGTAGTATTTATAAGCTTACATACCTAGTGGTCGACCACATGAGGGTCGAACCACTTCTAATTTCGACAAAAAACAATAAATGATGCCCTAACTGACAAAACAAAGAAAGACAATAATCGCCCTCTTTGGACAACTGAAACCAAGTTGTCTGGAGTTCAGTAGTTGGAGGGGGCGATCATGAATAAAACCCATGTTCCTGATTCGCACAACACATTCCGCCAATGCCATAACCGCCAACTCTCCTTCCATTTCTATGCAATACAGATTGTTGGACAGAGTGTCTGATCGAGTGCTGGATCAAGTGCCGGATCAAGTGTCGGAACTAGAAACATAGTGCGTTTTTTCCCTGTAACACCAAAAAATGTGAATTAGCTCTTAGAAATCATAAAACATGATGAATTATACTTGATTCAATCATTAAACATGAATTACATGTACCTTATGGCAATCATACCATTTTATCATGAAATTCTTCAAAAAGCTCCTTTAAAGGATGAAAAACGCCATGGATGATTTTCGGGGCTAAATTTCGCTCATGGGCTAATTTTCCATGGTTTTTCCAAAAACGAGATTCGCTATTTTAAAAATGATTCGCCCAAATTCTATAGGATAAAATTATTTTACCTTAAAAATCGCCAAAATTTTATAAAACCCATATAAAATCCTTATAAATTTGAATATTTTTACAAAAATATCGCCAAACATTTATAGATGGCATATGAAGGATCAGTAAGATTCGCCAAGGCTTCTACATTTTAAAATAAATTTCCATCCTTAAAATCATCCTTGAAAAACGCATATGTACATGTGGCAAAAAGGTATAATAACTGTCATGCAAATGATCATATCTCGGGCCCAACAGTAACCAAGAAAGAATCAAGCAAGAAAGATATTGTGCTAGAAATGGCATTAGAAAATGTTGGTTCTTAGAGGATTTACTTTTTTGACAACGTGTTCTTCTTTTTCAATAACGCCTTTGGCTTGTCCCTGATAACTATTTTTTTCCAGTTGTTGGTTCTTGTGGAGCAACAATAATGTCTTATTTTTCTCTTACTACTAGTTCTTGTGTAATAGAAACAAGGCCTTCTATTGTTGGTTCTTGTGGAGAAACAATAGGGCAGCTTGTACTCTTTCTCATGCTTGGGTATTGGAGTGGACTTGAATAAGCATGGCAAGGGATGGTTTTGATGTGTAAAGGTAATGGTGCACCTCCCCAAACTGAATACATTATCCACCCTCAAAAAATCGCAAATGACGAGGAAGTGTGACAGAGGCATAAATGGTTTTCCAAATACAAATCCACAACATCCAATGAATTTAGATTAAATAAAAGAAAAGGAAGCATACATGCACCTACCTAAGAAGTCCATGAGATTTGTAGCAAGTATATGATATTCTATAGAAAGGTGTTCACAAGTTCCCATGGAAAAGAGATAATATATGTGGATAGGATTGTCAACAAGATTTCTACCATGTTTTGAGATCTTTGTGGTGAAGCTCGATAATGAAAGACTACTTCTACAACAACTTATTATATTACAGGTTCTTGTGGAGAAACAATCTTTTCCTTCATGGAAAATTTCTTTGACTAATTTTTCTACTATTAGTTCTTGTGTGGCAACAATAGGGCCTTCTATAGTTGGTTCTTGTGTGGAAACCTCATGCTTGTAGGTGTCGATTCTTGTGTGGCAACACCTATTTATTTTCTCATGTGATATTTCCCTTGTAGTTGGTTATTGTGTGACAACAACATGGATTATTAGTATTGGTTCTTGTGTAGTAGCACCAATATCTCCTTAGAAATTTAATATAATAATAATAATAAAGATAATAATAATAATAATCTATTTTTAAGGTCATGACCAAGCCAAACACAAAATTGGTGTATGAGACCCCCTTGTTTGTGGGACAAGGGACCCCCTCTGCGCACCGATTTGACTGCTAAATTCTACGGAGGTATAAATACCCTACCCCCCTCTAGATTTGAACTCATGACCTCTTAACCATGTTTACTCTATGGATCCATGGATTTCTACTTGTAATGTCTTCAACTAGAAGGGAATGAACACCCTTTCCCAAGTCCTCAAGGAGATGGAATTTTTCGTTGCTCTAGTACCCAAGAGTCGCACTAGTTGGGCAAGTGGGTGCCTTGGGTGCATGGACACGCCAAAGGGAATTCCCAAGCATGAGGTGAATCATGGAGTGGACTAAATAGGTTGGGATGCATCGATATGAGGAGTACATAAAGTTTGGGGTACATTGGTCCCAAGGGATGTGAAGGTTGACGATCGCACGAGTTTTTTTTGGGCACACCAGGTCTACGAAGGGGTGCTTCATTTTGTTTGGGTGTGAAAGGATGTGAGACACCCAAAGGATGCAACGATTCACGAAGGTGACATTTGGAGTCCATATAAGAGCACAAGGCGCAAAACCAAGAAGGCATAGAGAAAGTGAAGAGGACAAGATTGAATCTGAGGTTCTACAGTAGATTTGGATAAGGGGGGGTGATCCTCCTCAAAGGGCCAAGTCGCTCCATATGGGAGTACTTATGCTTCCTTGAGGTGGTTTTGTGGACAAAGTTGGGGTGAAATTATTTGGGTTGAGTATAACAGTAGTCATGGTAAATTTTGAGTTGGGTAAGTCTTGTCACAGGTTTGGGTGAGGCATGCTATGAGACAAAACCACAGGTTTGTGTGAATTCTTGTGACAAAGAAGAAACAATGACTATGAGGTGGATGCATGTTTGGGGTGTACCACAGGAATTGTGAAGGTTGTTGTGATGGATGAGTATTGGTGTGATGAATTTGTGCATGAGTGTCTTGGTGAGGTGAGGCAAATCATGCAACTCTTCCCAAGTTGTAAATCAAGCCGGTAGCACTCATATTGTAATTGTTTCACAATAATAAGACTTAGTTGGGTTTTAGGAATGTCTTGTGCCACTCACACTATATTTGTGTATATCTTGTTTGTTTTGCAAATCTTCTCTTCGTTTCACATGTTCATGGATGTATGCTTAAATGACTAAGTGTAACATACCCATATTAAAATATAAATAAAATTAAAACCATTTTTTTTCTTTTGAGGTATTCTTTTCATGTTGACTACATTGTAGATCTAAAGGAATTTTCAAAGTGCACATTGTGTTCTTGAGTCTAGACAACATTATGAAGGTAGGAAAAGGGAAAATTATGAAGTGTTTTAAGACGTGACAACAAGCTAGACCCAACTATTAAAGAGGAAGAACATCCATGTATAAAGTTGATCCTTTGGGCATGGAGGAATTCAATGTTGATTGTACTATTTTATGTACTTGTTTATTCATTTGTTAATAATGAAAAAATGTTACTTCTAGTGGCATTCCTTAATATTTAGCTAAGACCTTTGGCAAGTTGAACCTTTCACATAGATTACTCAGAGATGTGGTCTCATAGATGGGATTTTAAAGGAGCAAACGAGTTGTATGCTCTTGTCTCTTGCGTTGTTATTCATACTTGTTGGTATTGTTTTAACCCAAGAGGAATGGTTCTTATTTCAGATTAATTTCAATCCAAATAATTGACCTAGGATCACTTGATCAAAGCTATACAAATTTTGATTCTCCTTGTGTTGGTCCATGCCTTTCAAAATAGTCAAAACTGGGATCATTGCTACAACATTCCTGTAGCTTATACTCATCAGTAAAAGTACCTTGTTTGGAGGATTTTTCCCAGCATACAAATAGAGATGAGGGAAATATGTTTGGAAGCTACAACCCTATGTTCATAGGGATATGTAGGCACAATACTGATGTCAATATAACCCAATGCTAATAGCTTAAGAGGCTATCAAATATGCACAAATTTTGTAAACATTTAGAGGTAACAATTATGAAAGTTCGAAATATTATAATTTCACAAGCATCGATAGTATGTATGGATTAGAGAATGGGCCACAACAACATCATTGGATGGTTACATGATAACATTTTAAATCTCGTTGTTGTTCCCAATCAAAGAAGTCATAACAACATTGTTAGGTGGTCCATAAAGGGGCAACCATGATTTGGAGCATCTTCAAGATTGTCTTCACATATGCATGCATTATCCTATTAATGTGTTGAAATAGAATAAACTTGAGAAATTAGCATAATTTAGTTGGTGATGTGTTTTCTCATTTCGTGAATATCTAGCTTCTACATGCACATTTCTTACTTCATAAATCTTTAAGCTAGAATTGTTAAATGCATGAATCACCCTTCTTATCAATTATGTAAATAGAACCTAGTAATCAATAGAGCAAGCGTTTTTTCAAATTTGGCTAATATTTGAATCTATCTTAGACCATTTGAAAATACCATGAAAATAACACAAGTATTAGAACATTGTTTGATATGAGTGATTTGTTGCTCTATTAATTTAATTTAACTTCAAAATAATTTAACACCTAGAACCTGTTAGCACTCTGTAAATTTTGTCCGGCTGAATAGACAAACAACAGAGGTAACTTTTTCAACCAGCTTTAGAGCTGAGGCACTAGCCTTCTCAATTCAGAGAGAGCTCTCTCGTGTCACTTGATATATCTATGGAAATCGGTGGCTAGATTTGGTTTGTTTTGGGGATTTTTAATAAAGTTGTTGGCAAAGAAGGGGGGAACACTATGGGCTATGGAGTCAAAATTCTGAAAGTGAATGGAAATAATGCATCGGCTGATAGAACTCTTCAGAGGAAAAGGGCTAAATAAGGTGATGAATTTGATTTATTCTTGGAATAAAAAGATGTGTAGGAAGATAAAGAAGACAAATAACTGCATCATAGCATTGCTGAAATGAATTCTGAATAAGTTAAGAAGACAATCACATAGTTTAAATTGCTTAAGCCAAGAGCGTCACAAGATGAATTCTGGGCCTTTAAATTCTCCAATTTAAACAGAAGAAAATGTAAATGAAATGACAGGCTACAGGAAATACATACGATGAAAGGAAACAAAGTTCATATCACCACCTGTTAGAATCTTTTCATAGAAACTTCAAAACCTTCTGCATCCGTATTCAATTCAGATTCAGAAAATTTACAAATAGAGCTTGATACAACCAAAAAGGTGCTCTTACACTTCTTCCAACATTAACTAATTCAATCCTTGTAGTACTTATACAGTTTGATAAAAAATAACTAAAACTGAAATGTTTCAGCTTCTATAACAGTTTCGGATGTCAGTTTCGGTATACGAAATGACTTACAATCATTAGCAAAAAAAAAAACGTTTCACCATCATGAATAGTCTCTTTGCCTGCCTGACTGCTTTCGCTACATCTGGCCTGCTCTGCACTTCCGTTGGATCCTATAAGATGAGTGACAGCTTGAGATTATCTGTTGGTTCCCAGGACGTGGCATTTTGTCTTTCCCAACTGCACAAGTTCCTTCCATTGCACATCCGAGGGGATTTCATAGTCCATCATCTATTTAATCAAAATTTCCAAGTCGATGCATGTTGCGTAGGATATGATTGGCACGTTGACTTTCACCGTTTTGAATTTGTTCAGAATTTTGAAATCAATAGCTAAATGTTCTACCAAGCTAGGACCTTTCAGACTTTCCTCCATATCTTCAAACCTGGAATGGTCCATCCTGCATTGCATGAGAAGAGTTTGATAATCTTCTTGCTTGTATAATGAGCCTTTTCCATCCCAGAATGAGGGGAGGACTTTAGCAAACAATTGTTCAAAGGCGTCTTTAAACTCCTGTATGCTAAGGTCCATTTGCACAGCTTTATTCTGAACCGATCTGAGTACGTTGTGTTTGGAAATGATTCTCCTAGATGAAATGATTAAAATGGTCTTGTCTTTCACACCAATGGTCTGAAGATTGGCAGTTGGTATGGAATTTAATAATTCGATGGCATTTTGAGCCCATTCTGAGGGCTTCTTCGCTAGCACATCATTTACAATAGCTCATTTGTTCCGAGCTGTAGAAGCCATGTTGTCTTTTTCATTGATACAGTTCAAATAACTCCTGAATTTAGAAACCTCCACAGCAATCACATCCCATATCACATGTTTGGCTCCCTGCAGTAGCGTTTTACCCTTCAATCTGGTTTTTAGCTTGTTCACTCTTTCCTGCAGGTCTTGGTTCTCTCTGTGGAGTTGAGCTAATTTCTCATCCTTCACTTTCGCCTCTTGTTTCAACTTTTCTAAATTTTCATTTAGATTCTTGATCTCGCCTGTCTTCAAACTTATCTGGGACATGGCCTGAACTAACCCCTCAGCATTTGATCCACCCTCTACATTAGCAGGTATGACAATCTCCATATCTGATGTTGTCGCCTGCATCTGTGACCAACTTTCTTTCTTCTTCTCCAATTGCAACACTTTAGCCTTGTAGTCTAGAGCCTCTTGTCTAAAGGTTTCCTTTTCCTACTCCAAAGAAGTTAAATCTACTTTCTGTGGAAGGTTTGTAGGTGACATCTTCAATCTTTTCTTCAAAATTTGGATCATTTTATCCTTTTCGTCCAGAGAGGCTTTCACCCCCTATGGACCTTCAGACTCTAATATTTTTATGCATCATCCAAGCTTTGTTGGACACCTTTTCTTGTTTCAGCTGTCCATCAAGTTTCAATACATGTGTTGTCAAGCTTGCAACCTTCAGAGCTAAGTTTAGGTAATCAGCGTACAACATATCACTGACATTTTTGTGAAATTTCACTTTGTCAGGAGCGCCATTGTTCTCATAGTGTACCTTGAACTCGGATACATTATCATTATCGGCCACTGCAATGTTGAATGTCTTCTTCTCGACATCTCTGACTGAGAGTAGGTGAGCTTTGTGATGAGATGTCCCGTCTACTTCGAGAAAAAACTCCTTTATCTCACTATTGGCCATACTCCCTTTCATGACATATTAATGTAGAAAGTCTTCCTTAGATTGATAAACCATCCCGGGAGTCTGGCCAAATACTTGCTTCCTGCTGCTGAAGACCTTCATGCTGCCTTCGTTTTGTGGTTTGTTTTCAAGATTGATCTCTTCGTTCTGGATCTTAGTATCTACCATCTGCATGCATGTCATTTCTTTATGTTCTTCTTCTTCCAAGTCAATAATTGGAGAAGGTGATGTGACTCTCATTTTATTGAGTGTGTCTTGTTGGCTGCTATCCCCTAGGGCTTCTTAACTACTTCTCTTATTGAAGATGCTCATTTTAGGAGCCTTGATAATCAACCTGGGTGAGGGGTTTTGTGCTGGGCTTTGCTGGGAAGTAATCTATGTCTGCTTTTCTTGATCATGTAGTGTGATGACATCCATTTCTATGCAGGTCTCTAGATTGGCCAATTTATCTAGCTCTTCAACATGCTCATGTTCATAAGGGCCTTGTCTGCTCGCCAATATCCTCTTTGATATAACCTGAAGTGGATCATATATTCTTCCTTGCAATGGTATGAACCCAAATTCATTTAGTTTAGACTGAATTTGAGGCAAACAAGACTTGCTCTTCACCACAAAAGGACCCACCATGAATGGGAAATTTAGATTTGAAGCTTTGTGAGCTTTGAGGAAGTGTTTAGTCTCTGAGATGATCCTTTGTCTTATAAATTCCAAAGAAAATATCCTGGGAGTCAGGAAAACTGGTAAAATGTGAGGTCCTTCTTGGCATCTGTATACCCAAATCACGTGGACTGAGTGAAAAACATCCAGTCTCCCATCGTATTCTCCAAACTCGGCTACAACGAACTCTTCATCTCTTCCAGGACTCTTGGCAAATCTGAACCGAAAATGAGACCGTATATTTTGGACATGATTTTGTTGATGAAGACGAGCATGGTGATCTTTTTACACTCGGTCGAAATAAACACAGCTTCAGGAAGCTCGATATTGTTAGATCCCAGAAACATTCTCAAAAAATGAGAATAGTATCTAAAATGTCTTAATGAACTGAAATTAACCAGCTGTTGATGCATATTCTCCACAATAAATTCATCGAAACTGACACGGACTGACTACCCAGACAAGAAGAAAATTAACAGGATCCCTAGCATAACCTCTACCACAAACTTGTCATTGTCTAGACTTAGAATTTGACTCAGCATAGAACAATCCCACTGAACTTCAATGATCATGATGCTTAGATTGGCAGGCAGGGATAGACTTTCTGAATGATGTTCAGGTTTGACTATAGTTTGCAAAAACATGGTTTTTACCTCGGGCAAGCATTCTCTATAAATCATAATCATTCTCTGTTCCTCAAAGGATTCTGACACTATAGGGGAGGCATATGGTATATTTAGGGCATGTCGGAGTGAGGGACCATCTACTTTACATAGGACTTTTGACCCTAATTTGTTTAAGATGACTCTTTCTCCCTGGGAATATATCTTAGCACACCAACTCACAAATTCGGGGATTGGGAAAATTGTTTCTACGACATAAGGGGCGAAAGAGACTCGATCCGCTTTAAGAAAGGATATGTGGGATCCAACATTGTTTAGAAAAATCACTTTAGACACAGAAATGGGCGAGACCATCGTCACTGTGTCAAAAACATCAGAATCTCTGTCAATTAGGGAATCCTCCCTGAAGGGTGTATCTAGTTCACTCACAGATAAAACAACAGGGTTAGCAGCCATTGTGAAGAATACCTGATAAGCGGCGAGAAATTTGGTCTGGTTCGGTTCTGAATTTCAAAATTTGGATAGAATCTTTGCACCAAATCTCTAAACGTTTGACTGCTTCAAATACTCATAGAATAATGCCCGAGGTCCCTCCTTTTATAGGCATCTATTACCATCAGGGTTTGGAGAAAAGAGGTTTTGGATGAACCACCCTTAGCCCCTATGTGTCTCAGATAATGTCTCATGTCCATGATTTAAACAGGGGCGATTTTCCCCAGTCCACCCCCTATCGGCTAATTCTCGTGCTACTTCGATCGTCGAATTACACCTTGACTGTTGATCTGGGTCGTTTCAAGATCTACGGTCAGCATCTTTCCAAACAAATTTGACATCGGAGGTTGAAAAAGGTGGTTTTGGTCAGACAACGCTCCTTTCAAGTGTTCTTCTAAGGGCGCCACGCGTCCCACAAAAAACCGTGACAGTTTTCCCCGGCCCGCCCTCAACTGCTTAATCTTCGTGCTAGTTGTATCTTTGATATAGGTCTCAGTCGTTAATCCAGACTGCTTTTGAGATCGATGATCTATTGAGTTTTATTCTTCATATCTCCGCTATTTCTTCCAATTGTCGCCAGATATAGATGGGTCCTCTAAATTTATCACATCTCTGTGGCGATTTAACCCATCATAAAATTTCTGAAACTTGGACACTAGCTGGGAATTATACGGTGATAACATTGGCTCCAACTGGGGATGCTATCATCCTTGTGAGGTAGCAAATAATTGTAGACCAAGTGCCTACCCATAGGGCTGTAAGCTTATGTGTGTGATCTAAATCCCTTTATTTTATTGAAAACCTTCAAAACTACTTAGCACAGCTCAAGGCCTTCACCTCGGGCTTCAACCATGCTATTTTTATTTCAATCTTCATACTTAAAGAAAAACAAAAATGCAAAGCGGTCATGTAAAATGAATGGTGAGTGATGATATTTTAAACGACGTAGTGCTTGAGGAACCTGTCATTCACAGGCCCTCCTCCGACGAGTTATCCATTACTCTCCTCCAAAAAATAGGCATTGTTCCCGTGGTAAGCTATAATTTTGAACAGGCCCAGCCACAGGTGATCGAAATTTCCATGTTTTCCCTTGTTTTTGTTCTTGGCATCCCATCTTAGTACCCAATATCTAGGTTTGAAGTTGTCCACTTTGGTACATCTATCGAAAGCTTCCTTGATTTTCTCTTGACGTAGTTGGGCGTTGTTGAAAGCCTTTTCTCTGGTCTGCTACAAGTTGATGAGTTCATCCTCCCTTCTCCGACTGGCATTCATCTCTGCTTCTTTCTTTTGTAACAACTTCATCACTGGCAATATAAGTGCCATAGGAAAGATGGCTTATGTACCATAGACGATATGGAAAGGAGATGTGGCAATGGATCTCTTTAGGGATATCCTACCCTCCCACAGCGCATGGATGAGCTTCTTGTGCCACGCCTTTTTATTCTCCTGCAACGATTTTTTTATGATTTTGACCAGGCTTTTGTTTGAAGACTCATCCAATCCATTTCCTTGCGGTTAGTATGACGTAGAATGGCAAAGAGTAATATTGTAATCACCGCAAAATTTCTCAATTTTTTTAGATTTAAAAGTCGTTGTGTTGTCTGTTATAATCTTGACCGGACATCCGAATGAATCTGAGTTATTCTTGGAATAAAAAGATGTGTAGGAAGATAAAGAAGACAAATAACTGCATCATAGCATTGATGAAATGAATTCTGAATAATTTAAGAAGACAATCACATAGTTTAAATTGCTTAAGCCAAGAGCATCACGGGACGAATTTTGGCCCTTTAAATTCTCCAATTTAAACATAAGAAAATGTAAATGAAATGACAGGCTACAGGAAATACATACGATGAAAGGAAACAAAGCTCATATCACCACCCGTTAGAATCTTTTCATAGAAACTTCAAAACCTTCTGCATTTGTATTCAATTCAGATTCAAAAAATTTACAACTAGAGTTTGATACAACCAAAAAGGTGCTCTTTCACTTCTACCAACATTAACTAATTCAATCCTCGTAGTACTTATACAGTTTGATAAAAAATAATTGAAACTGAAACGTTTTAGCTTCTGTAATAGTTTTGGATGTCAGTTTCGGTATACGAAATGACTTACAATCATTAGAAAAAAAGAAACATTTCACCATCATGAATAGTCTCTCTGCCCGCCTAACTGCTTTCACTACATCTGGTCTGCTTTGCACTTCCGTTGGATCCTGTAAGATGAGTGACAGCTGGAGATTATCTATTGGTTCCCAGGACGTGGCATTTTGTCTTTCCCAACCTCACAAGTTCCTTCCATTACGCATCCCAGGGGATTTCATAGTCCATCATTTCTTTAATCAAAATTTCCAGGTTGATGCACGTTGCGTAGGACATGATTGGCACGTTGACTTTCATCGTTTTGAATTTGTTCAGAATTTCAAAATCAGTAGCTAAATGTTCTACTAAGCTAGGACCTTTCAGAATTTTCTCCATATCTTCAAACCTGTAATGGTCCATCCTGCATTGCATGAGAAGAGTGTGATAATATTCTTTCTTGTATAATGAGCCTTTGCCATCCCAGAATGAGGGGAGGCCTTTAGCAAACAATTGTTCAAAGGTTTCTTTAAACTCATGTATGCTAGGGTCCATTTGCACAACTTTATTCTGAACCAATCTGAGTAGGCTTTGTTTGGCAATGATTCTCCTAGTTGAAATGATTAAAGCGGTCCTGTCTTTCACACCAATGGTCTGAAGATCAGCAGTTGGTATGGCATTTAATAATTCAATGTCATTTTGAGCCCATTCTGAGGAATTCTTCGCTAGAAATTCATTTACAATAGCGCATTTGTTCCGAGCTGTAGCAACCATGTTGTATTTGTCGTTGATAAAGTTCAGATAACTCCTGAATTTAGCAACCTCTGTAGCAATCACGTCCCGTATAACATGTTTGGCCCCCTACAGTAGAGTTTTACCCTTCAATATGGTTTTTATCTTGTTCACTCTTTCCTGCAAGTCTTGGTTCTCTCTCTGGAGTTGAGCTAATTTCTCGTCTTTCACCTTCGCCTCTTATTTAAACTTTTCTAAATTTTCGTTTAGATTCTTGATCTCGCCTATCTTCAAAATTATCTAGGACATGGCCTGAACTAACCTCTCAGCATTTGATCCACCCTCTGCATTAGCAGGTACGATAATCTCCATATCTGATGTTTTCGCCTGCATCTGTGACCAACTTTCTTTCCCCTTCTCCAATTGCAACACTTTAGCCTTGTAGTCTAGAGCCTCTTGTCTGAAGGTTTCCTTTTCTTTCTCCAAAGCAGTTAACTCTGTTGTCCGTGGATGGTTTGTAGGTGACATCTTCAATATTTTCTTCAAACTTTGGATCATTTTATCCTTTTCTTCCAGAGAGGCTTTCACCCCCTGTGGACCTTCAGACTCTAATCTTTTTACCTGCATCATCCAAGCTTTGTTGGACACCTTTTATTGTTTTAGTTGTCCATCAAGTTTCAATACATGTGTTGTCAATCTTGCAATCTTCAGAGCTAAGTTTAGGTAATCAGCGTACAACATATCACCAACATTTCTGTGAAATTTCACTTTGTCAGGAGCACCAATGTTCTCATAGTGTACCTTGAACTCAGATACCTTATCATTATCGACCATTGAAATGTTGAATGTATTCTTCTCGACATCTCTAACTGAGAGTAGGTGTGATTTGTGTGGAGATGTCCCTTCTACTTCGGGAAAAAGCTCCTTTATCTCACTATTGGCCATACTCTATTTCACGACATACTGATGTAGAAAGTCTTCCTTAGATTGATAAACCATCCCGGGATTCTGGCCAAATACGTGCTTCCTACTTCTAAAGACCTTCATGTTGCCTTCGTTTTGTGGTTTGTTTTCAAGATTGATCTCATCGTTCTGGATCTTAGTATCTTCCATCTCCATGCACGCCATTTCTTTCCATTCTTCTTCTTCCAAGTCAATAATTGGAGAAGGTGATGTGACTCTCATTTTCTTGAGTGTGTCTTGTTGGCTGCTAGCCCCTAGGGCTTCTGAACTACTTCTCTTATTGAAGATGCTCATTTTAGGAGCCTTGATAATCAACCTGGGTGAGGTTTTTTGTGCTGGGATTTGCTGGGAAGTAATCTATGTCTTCTTTTCTTGATCATGCAGCGTGATGACCTCCATTTATGTGCAGGTCTCTAGATTGGCCAATTTATCTAGCTCTTCAACGTGCTCGTGTTCATAAGGGCCTTGTCTGCTCCCCAATATCCTCTTTGATATAACCTGATGTGGATCATATCTTCTTCCTTGCAATTGTGTGAACCCAAATTCATTTAGTTTAGACTGAATTTGAGGCAAATAAGACTTGCTCTTCACCACAAAAGGACCCACGACGAACGGGAATTTCAGATTTGAAGCTTTGTGAGCTTTGAGAAAGTGTCCAGTCTCTGAGATGATCCTTTGTCTTATAAATTCCAAAGAAAATATCATGGGAGTCAAGAAAACTGGTAAAAGGTGAGGTATTTCTTGGCATCCATATACCCAAATCACGGTGGACTTGGCTGCAACACATCCAATCTCCCATCGTATTCTCCAGACTTGGCTACAACAAACTCTTCATCTCTTCCAGGACTCTTGGCAAATCTGAACCGGAAATGAGACTGTATATTTTGGACATGATTTTGTTGATGAATATGAGCATGGTGATCTTTTTACACTCGGTCAAAATAAACGCAGCTTCAGGAAGCTCGGTATTGTTAGATCCCAGGAACATTCTCAACAGATGAGAATAGTATCTGAAATGTCTTAATGAACTGAAATTAACCAGTTGTTGATGTATATTCTCCGCAATAAATTCATCGAAACTGACACGGACTGATTGCCCAAACAGAAAGAAAATTAACAAGATCCCTAACATAACCTCTACCACAAACTTGTCATTGTCTAGACCTAGAATTTGACTTAGCAGAGAACAATCCCACTGGACTTCGACGATCATGATGCTGATATTGGTAGGAAGGGATAGACTTTCTGAATGATGTTCAGGTTTGACTATGGTTTGCAGAAACATGGTTTTTACCTCGGGCAAGAATTCTCTATAAATCATAATCAATCTATGTTCCTCAAAGGGTTCTAACACTATAGGGGAGGCGTCTGGTATATTTAGGGCATGTAGGAGTGAGGGACCATCTAATTTACACAGGACTTCTAACCCTAATTTGTTTAAGATGACTCTTTCTCCCTATGAATATCTCTCAACACACCAGCTCACAAATTCGCGGAATGAGAAAATTGTTTCTATGACATAAGGGGAGAAAGAGGCTCGAGCCACTTCAAGAAAAGATATGTGGGATCCAATGGCATTCAAAAAATTTTCTTTAGACATAGAAATGAGTGAGACCGTCATCACTATGTCAAAAACATCAGAATATTTGTCAATTAGGGCATCCTCTCTGGAGGGAGTATCTAGTTCACTCACGGATAAAACAACAGGGCTAGCAGCCATTGTGAATAATACCTGATAAGCGGCGAGAAAACTGGTTTGGTTTGGTTTTGAATTTTGAAATTTGGATAGAAGCTTTGTGCCAAGTCTTTGAATGTTCGATTGCTTCAAATACTCATAGAATAATGCCCGGGGTCCCTCCTTTTATAGGCGTCTATTACCATCAGGGTTTGGAGAAAAGAGGTTTTGGATGAACCACCCTTAGCCTCGATGTGTCTCAAAGAACACCGTGTGTCCATGATTTAAACCAGGGTAGTTTTCCCTGGTCCACCCCCTGTCGGCTAATTCTCGTGCTACTTTGATCGTCGAATTACACCTCAGCCATTGATCTGGGTCGTTTCAAGATCTACGGTCAGTGTCTTTCCCGACAACTTTGACATCGGAGGTTGAAAAAGGTGGTTTTGGTTAGACCACCCTCCTTTCTGATGTGCTTCTAAGGACGCCACGTGTCCCGCAAAAAATCGTGACGGTTTTCCCTGGCTCGCCCTCGCCCGCTTAATCTTCGTGCTAGTTGTATCTCTGATACACGTCTCGGACGTTGATCCGGGCCTCTTTTGAGATCGTCGATCTGTTGAGTTTTATTCTTCATATCTCCACTATTTCATCCAAACACTACCAGATATAGACAAGTCCTCTAAATTTATCACAGCTCTGTGGCGATTTAACCCATCATAAAATTTATGAAAGTCGGACACCAGCTGGGAATTATATGGTGACAAAAGAACCAACAGGATTTGATCTTGTGAGTTAAATCCTGTGGAACTAAAACCACCTAGAGATATACGCAATCATGGATAGATAATTTGTTAGCTTATATTCACAACTAGTTGAAAAACCTTGTAAAAGTAATTTCATATTTGATATTGGGAATCGATATTGAATGTCCTGAGAGAATCTTGTAAAAGTGCTCTCATATGAGATCAAATTTCACATAATAAAAATCATTTCAAGGGATTTAGAAATCAACAAGAGCGTTAGGAAGAAAATTAATTTATGTTTCTTTGGGGGTAATTGAATATTACAACATTGGTTTTATGCAGTATGGTTTCATTCCCTAATCAATGTTCGTGATAAATCTGAAATGACATTTCTTCATCCCTTTAAAATGAAAATAATCAAAGTAATTTCTTATGTGTGCAGGTCATTTGTGTAAATAATAAGATTGGGGTATTTTATGACCACGTTACTTACACATGCGCCCTCACTTCAAGTCATTTGGTAAATGTGGGTTAAATCCTAAGACTTGAACTCTGAACAATTTCACAACACTATTTACTTTTATGTATATAATTTTAAAAACTGATAAATTTTGTGGACTCACATGATTGCTAATAAAATTAGTCATGTTACTTTGGCTTATGGAATGTCATGGTGTCACACAAAGATATTTAATATTTATGCATGTTATCACACAATTTGTAGTTTTGTCAAATCCCAACCCAAACACCAATGTGTGACACAACTGGGAACACCTATCATTGTCACCTCAATAGATGTCCCCCTCGTTTAAGTGAAGGACAATTCCAACACAAGGGAGGCTTCTCGACTGACCCTAGGGGGATTTTGATGGGAGAAGGAAAGAGATCGAAGATTACCCCTACAGGCCAAGGTTAGACCTACCCAAACATGACAATATATGATGATACAAGCCTCAAAACCAATAGGGAATCAACAAGAAACATTGTTGTCCCAAAATTGTAGCAGTATGGAAATATATATCAACAGTAAAGAGACTATGACATATGCAAATTAAACCATCAAAATCAAGTGTATGATGTTGGAAAATTAAGCTAGCAATTAGTAGACAATCTTCCAATGTTTAAACCAAGACTTTCATAGAAAGAGAGGTATTTTAATGAGAGTTATCGAGGGCTTTTAATGAGAGTTATCAATAGAGTTTTATAACATCCTTATGGTTGTAGAATTTGTTTTCTAAAATAGTAAGTTCTAGCCACTAAAATAAACAAGTAAGCCACCCAAACAATACCCCTTAGACAGTAGATCAATTATGACAGGTTGTGAGAAAATTTAGTGGTAGAAAAGTAAGTAAAAGAGTAAGAGAGAGTAAGTTTTTGAAGCCCTATTAGTTGTAGCTAAATTTTTATTATAGCAACTAGATCACTTGGAAAATCAAGATGCCCTTAGGGAACAATAAAGATTATAACATATAGAAATTAGATCAACACTTTGACAATTCAATATCTCAAAATTCACATTTACAAATGAAACAATATTCAATCTCCAATGATCTATTGGGTTATGGAGTCTCTTGCTTTAAGCTAGGGTTTATTACTACTCTAGGGGTGTAAGATATATACTCCCTAAAGTAAAAAAACCTTAGCAAGGTATTTCTACAAGGGTGTAAGCATTTTTACTCCTTGTAGCAGTCCTTTAAGCCTTTTTAGTAACAATGAAGATAAATTCCTTGATGGATGGTGTATGTCTTTATAGTCCTCCAAGGGTTTGACAAACTAACATTGAAATCAAGAAGAAACACACAAAATTGCAAAAATTCCTTACCTAATCGAAGAGATAGCATACAAAAATTTCATCCAAGAGTTATGTAATTCTCAAGTGAGTTGATGTCTAAAATGAAAATGATATGGCCTCTATTTAAATGAGTCCATCTAAACCAATTTATCCACATAAAAATTTCAACCACAAATTAAAACAGGGTTGATCCCCTTTATTTTCTTTTACAACTTACAAAATGAAATTTACATAAAGTAAAACCCTCAAAAGGGTGAAGTTGAGCCTCAAGATGCAAATCATTGGGCCTTCAAAGCCAATGTGTCAAACTCCCATGAGATAGAGTGTCATCCCATGCATCTTCTTTCCAACCACGTCACATCACATCCATTAGCATCTATCCCACCAAAACCCTAGCCTCCCCATGATGTCAAGGGATTAGGAGGTGGCATCCTAGGCCTCCAAAGGCCATCATCCAAGTGCTAGGGGATACAATTTCAAAGTTCCTCCAAAGTAAACATTCATCACCTCATGTGCACAAGCGCTCTAGGTCCTCTACCCATCCTTGGGGTTTTCAACCCCTTATGAAGGTCAAAATGGCACAATTCCTCCATGATTTCCTTTCACCTGGAAAGGTCCTGCCAAGACAAACAATTATTCCCTCCAAGGGTCCACAAGTCACATGTATCATGCTAAGTAAGCCATATTTAATAAAGAAACCACCCAGACATGTGCATCAAGTCCCCCCTTTTCAAACTAGACAAAATCTCAAAGACCTTATAAAATTGGTCAAATTCAAGTATGGGAGAGTTGTCATGGTGCCCTATTGGGTAGATCAATCCCCAATTCAATGAATGTTTCCCAAAAAGAACCACTCTAAGTCATGTAATGAGTATGAGGTGGATGGGAGTATGACTTTTGGGTATGGGGTTCTTGACATATTAAGGGATCATATTTTCTCATTTATGGGTGCCTTTGTGGAGGGTGTGTTGCATCCATTGTTTGCAATGCAACCTTTTTCCAAGCTCTTTTATTTGCCATTAATTCACTATGGTCTAAAACATTGAGTGTTATGTGCAATGGAAAGTAAGGAGAATCACAATGCCACTTGAATTTAGGAACACATTGAGTGTCATGTGCAAGGAAACTAAAAGACACTGCAAATGCATTCCCCCAACAAGCGAGACATTTATTAATTATGTGTTTTATTTTTTTTAAAGGTCCTTGAATTTTTTTATGGAGAATCATTTAATTTCTCTTAGGACCTTAGGGAGATCATCTAGAGGGATAATTTGTGGATTTCAATTTTTTCCAGCTATAACATTATTGATGCCCAAAAGCGCAACGTAGGGTACCTACTTGCAAATGGTTGCAATGCCTTATTATTTATTTATATTTAATAATATACTAATAGGTGGGACCCCCTGTGTGAATATGATGGAAGGATGAAACATATGTTTTAGGTTCTTATGACTTGGCTAATATATGAGCTCTACAATTATTTTCTTTTAAGTTGTTGTCAAAATAAGTGACCAAACGATGCTATGGGAGATATATATATATATATATCACAAGTATTATTATGTTGCATTTAGTTTTATGAAGGATATAAACTCCATGTTCAAGTTATATGTGTGATATGGTGATTTAATGCTACAAGGATTGCGTGGATTGTTTGAATTGGAAGTCTAAAGGTTGAGACATGGTATCCCTAGAAAGTTTTTGATATATGTCACATTGGAGTTTTAAACAAAGGTTGGTGCATTTGATAAAGTTTGAGACTTGGGATATGGTGGTGTATCAAGCTTGGAGTAAATTGTTAGTGGGTTGTGTGATGCATGGTTAGCTTACTCATACTAGATATGGATGAATATGTAAGTGTAGATGCAATGTGTTGTAAATGCATGTCACTCTAACCTACCTCGAGCCCACCACCCTAGCCATTTCACATTTGGTATTTTTTTGGTTGGTGTTACTCCACTTTGTTCGACTGTGGAAGAGGTATAAAGACCTGGTCGATTATCCTTGGAGAATTTTACACACAGGTATGAGGTTTCTTGCTTCTCCATCCATGAATTTTTTGCTATGCTCTTTAATTAAGTCAAAATTTGGCTCTTGAGTTTGCTCACTATCTGTGCAATTCTAAGTTTATGATTTATGGATTTCTGACTATATATGGATGGTTTTTGAAGATTGGCCTATGTGGAATTTGTATGTGAATTAATCACAGTTAAAATGGTGTGTGGGTGTCTCTTACTCTCTGTAGTTGTTTCATGCTTTACCTATAAAAAAAGGGATATTGTTTGGGAAGCTCTCAGGCCTACCTTACCTCTGGTTTATTTTAGTTATTTCTCTTTGTCTGTTAAAAATGTTATCACTACTTGCGACCTGTGATTTTCTTTTTGAAGACTCTTCCTGTCATTTAACTTTGTGGATTTCATGGCTATCATGCTATAAGCTCTGTAAATGTGACTGTGGGAATTCATGGTGGTGATAGACTAATGAAGGTACCCCTTTGGGAAAACCCTCGAACCATTGGTTATATCGTCCTCTTATACCGTATCCCTATTGATGATTATATATCGAACCTTGTATTTGAAAAACATTGTGGAGGTGGCCAACCCAACATTTAATAGAGACATTGTTCATGCTCTTTTCAGTCATGGGTTTTTTCCATTTTCTTATTGTGCAATGATAGAAAGAATTCCAGCATTTTTTCTTTTTAAAAAGAGATACGGTCTGTCCTGTGGAAATATTTGGATGATGACAACATTGTAAAGTCATTGTTTGAAGGATAAAACTTGTTGTGTGTTGTTTCAATATGAAAAGAGTACCCCTATGGATAAATTATATACGCATTGAATGAGTCTTGCAAAACAAAAAGAAAGGGAAATTTGGAAGCATTTTTATTTGAAGTATCAGTTGAGATTTTAATACTAGTGTCAATTTCATGGACCATAGTCTATCCATTTCTTCGACTGTTGGTGGTGATTATTGTAATGGTTTGAATGTTGTGTCTCCTTCACCCTATTGTGCGCGCGCTGTGTCATTATTGTTGAGTGTTTCTTGGGGAAAAAAAAATATGAAATGATTCTTGTGCAATGCAACTTCTAAATGCAAATGAATAGCCTTGAAGTGAAATATCAGTTCTGAATTTTGGAAACAAAGTGTTGAGTTTCAATTTCGAAACAGTAAAGGGGTTTAAATTGTAATGTTGGAAATGGCATTGTTTGATATATGATAGAATAATATCCATGGGAGTTCCTTCCATTATATCATTTTACGCAAAATAAACTCCCCTTATTATCCTAATTACATTTTTACACTCCATATTTTGTTGTTACTTGTTTTTTAGGAAAACTCTGTATGGAAATAAAAGAAACGAGGTGGAAGATAATTGATGATTGGTATTCTTGGAGCCATTTGTATACACAGTTTGATTTTTTTATTGGTTTCTTGAACAACATGCATGAATCTTCCCCCCTCCATGATATCATTTTACGCACAATACAAACCCCCCATACTCCCAATGACACTATCAATCCCCTATTCATATGGCAATTAATTAATGAAAATTTTGTGGATGAATTTCATGGGTTTTGTGGTAAATAATAGAGCCAACTCTTGATTTATTTAAGTTGAGTTACATGTATGGAATATTAAGAACCTCATGACTAATTAAACATTGCTACAGAATGAGTTTTTTTTTCATATAGAGGCAGAGGTAACTGGCAGTGAGGCCATAGAAGGCCTCAGTTTTATATTCACTTCAATGCTGGTCCACAAGAGTTAAACAAGTACTTGTTTCAAGCTAGGTTTTTCAATTTGGTTGGACATGGTATATTGCACCCCGACTTGAAATACCCCCATTTCAATCTCCTCAAAATTTTCCCCACATTCATGTTCAGTGCATTCCCGAGGGTCTAACCAACTAAAGCTTGTCACAAAAAAGTCAAGGGAGGATAGCAGTGAGAAGAGGGAAAATGCCTCACATAGAAAATATGGATTTTTGATGATTTTTATGTTGTTTAGTAATGAAGAAAATGTTTCATTATTTTGACCAAGTTTTCGGACATCAAGCTTTTATTTAGGCATTTCTTGAGGATAAGATGGATATATTATTTTTTGGGATATGGTCATAATTTTGTTGATATTTAATATTCGATTTAAAAGATGGGCATGGGAGTTACAAGGGTGTTATGTGATTTAGATGATTAATTTTATACTTTATATTTGATGATTATCAAATAAAATAATGGGAGTCACAAGGGGTCCCACCTATTTAGTTATTATTAATTAGACCCTTATTTATATACTATTATTAATTATTTCTCTCAAACTAAGTAGTTAAGCCAATTTAGCTTAACTAAAGAAATTAGTTGAACTACCTCAACTTTAAGTTGAGAAAGAATAAAGGCTCAATGAGATGAAAAGACAAGAGAGGGGAGAATAGAAGGGGAACTACAACACTAAGGTTTTCTCTCTAGTTAGTGAGATAGCTTTAGTTTTCATTCATTTCTGAGTTTACTTGAAATCCTAATCCTCTTGATGACATCAGGGTCTTACTGAAGGAAGCAAGATTCAAAATTGAATCATACATTTCAGCAGCTTGTTTTAAAGGTGTTTGATTTATCCTTGATAGTTTGTGTATTCTTGTTTATTTGTGAATTAATTTTCATGGTTGATAAAGAATATCCTGCAAATTCAAGTGGAAACATTTTGTGGCAAGTTGATCCTCATTAGTTTCAGTTGTATTTCACTGTCAGGGTCTTTTTGTATGGTTCCCATCAGAGACTTCTAAATATGACTTTGGTCCATACCCTTGTAGGGGTTTGTAAAAGAGAAATATAGTTTTGTATCTCAAAATGAAATAAAATCAGATTATTGTTTTGTCTCATAGATGTGTTTTCATGACTTGGTTCTTCCTTTCGCTTTTGTATCCATCCTTACTTCAATGTAAAATCTGTATACATTCACCTAGCTTTGTTTAATTTTTTATTTTTACATTGTTACAAATATAAATCATAAAATCATCCTTGATCCTTTGGAATTGATACTTGTGGATTGAGTGAAAGTTTTGAGGCTATAAACCCCGGGTGACATTCCCAACTATCTTTTCATAGCTAGGAAAGATCTGAAAATGAATGAGTAAGGTATTCCATACCTTTTCCTCAACATTTATTTGGCGACAATACTGGGGAATTTAAAAAAAAAAACTCATTATCCATGTTTCCTTGGTTTCTTGTAGTTTTGTATTTACTGTTTATATGCTTTTTTGTTTATAATCTTTTTTTTTTTTTTTTCCTTTTTCCATGAATCTCTCGAATCCTATCTTGCATGATCATGTATAAATCTAATTTCAGTTCATTGTCAATGGTTCATTATCCTCTTTTCGAGGGTAAATTATGGGAATCTTCTCAAAACCATATTGATGATTTCCTTAGCTTCTGCCAATCTATTGGGGTTTATGATATACATACATATGCAGATATTTTTCCACTTTCCCTCCATGGTAAACCATAATAATGGTCTAGACGTATAGTATTTAGTCAAATTTTCACGGGGGAATCAATTTTTGTTAATATTCTTATTGACTTTCCTCCTTCACCTATCTTTCATCACTTTGAATTTCTACCTGAAAGCATCCCTGATCTTCCTCGATGTAAATTTTTCTATGGTCTTCATGAACAATTAACCTGTTGATTGTTCTTAAAGGCTAAAAATGAAGATCACACAAATCCCTCTCTCTTCATGACGAGTCTGCAAGAGGACGATCATGCATCTACTAGTGCTATATTCACATAAGATTGTAAGGATTATTGTCATGATATGCATGCTAATCATACTTATGACAATGTTTTAATTGATGCCTTCCCCTTTAATGATGGACTTTTTGAAATATATCCTACTCAAGTGTAACGACCCCATCATTACGACTACAAGCGAAGCATAAGTGCAATTTTTATTTTTTTTGTTTTAGGCAGGAAGGCAACGACGACAACAGTTTAACCACACAAGATGGCGATGAACACATGCACGTCGATGAGGCAATAGACAACAATGACTCAATGCACTAGCACAATGAGCAACGAGGAAAAACATGCGTAGATAAAAATATAGAAATGACTACCCGCCCTACACAAACATGACAATGCCTACAATCCTAAGGACAACATCTACCCTCCCGACATAATGGCCCGATGGCCAATAACTAGAACCTCGATGGCATGCAACCATACACATGAAAGTGTTGCGTCCCAAGCACCAACAACAACTACAACGAGCCTATTCCTGCAACGGATAGCATAGACTCCAACCAAGTTATCGAGTGCCTCTATATGTTAGGGTGCACAATGATTCCCTCTATAGGAATCATGCAGTCACCCAGTGATAGGCGTGACAACAACCGTCACACAACAATGTAACTAGACCCTCAACACAAGCTAAAATCAATGCGCTAGGAGATCAAGTTAACTATCTAACCCTTGACAACTAACCCTAGCACCCAATCGCCTATTCAATCAATATGACTATCACTTTCATATAAAGCAATTCATTCCTTGTGCAATAAAATCAATCGGTACATGTTAAATGATTATTATTATTAAAAATAGTTCGTTGCTACTATTTTCCAATTTCCAAGTTAGATAAGTGTAAATCGCCTTCCTTTAAAAAATGAAACTAGTATGTTATCTCAAGAAATTGCTATCTTTTAAGACTCGAACAATACACCGAATAAATAGTTTTAGTGCGACTCGACACCAAGTTATCCACATAGAAATAAATCAATTACAATTAAATGTCGTGACTTATCAATCCAACTATCGTTGGCATGTAAGCTATTGTCACATAATTTGCAACTTAACAATAAATGAAGGGATGAGAAAAACACTGCAATCACTGTCTAAATAAAGGAGATATTGTATCTATAAGAAGACGCTATCGACCATCCATTTGTTGACTAAAAGGTATGCTATTGTTGTGTAAAGAATACAAAATATAAAATTGTTGTCTAAAATTAAGGTGTAAAATAGATACAATTTAAAACTAAGACTATCACCTCACCTATTACAGGTTGTCTATTACACTGGGAATTGAAACAGAGTCGATAATATGCTACCAATCAATAAATAGCCAAAAAAAATAATTCGTTGTGATAAATTGCAACATAGATGACTAAAATAAACCAATGGTCGTCTATCATTACTCAAAAGTGTTGTCTACAATCACCCATGCTATTTAATAGCAGCTTAATAAATACAGGAATGTTGAATCAATATGATATCGCTGAATATTAAAACATGATGGCATTGTGAGAAGAAGAGAGATCATTGTTAGTGCATTAAAACTCATCCAGGGTACACGTAAAACTCAAAGTAAGTTAATGATGATGCTGACATGTATTAATTAGGTGAAATATATAGATAAGGTTGCCAGTAGATATCACTAGATCACGATCATTTAATTTCTAGAAAGGTTGTCAGCAATGTCATGGATAAGATATCATTTAATTCCTATGGATTAAATATATGGTAAGGATTCCATTTAAATAAAGTTACGGTATCTACAGAAGTCACAAGGAAGGTTGTGAAGGCTCTAAGCAAAGTAAAATGGAACAGCAAGGGAGAAAGGTAAAACGGAAGGTAAACTCAATCAAGCATTGTAAAACTCGACTCGATTCAGTGATTCAACAGATTCAATGTGAAACTCAGCCAATTCATCAGTAAAACTCAGTCCAAAGGCATAAGTAAAATGTGTGGAAGGTAAACTATATGTAAATTTTGCTATCAGTAAAAAAATGAGATTGATGTAATAATATGTGCCAAGGTAGTCAAGTAAAATGCCAGAATAAAAAAAATCGTTGCCCTACCATAAATTTAAAAATTGCATTATGCAATACCTAAAACATTGTTGTCCTAACATGACAATTAAACTCACAGTTTAGATAAATATGAAATCGTTTTCATAGATTGCTATGGGGTCTATTAATAATCAAGATGTTGGTATTAAATATTATTTAACTGTCTAACATCATTGTTGTCTAATAATTATTATGTTGCACATGTACATGCCATCATTGGCTTACATTGTTGCTGAAATCACTCATTCTCTCAAAATAAATTCGTTATACAATACCTATAGTTGTTGTCATGTGTATTAAAATGCAGTTCATTCAGCATGTATTAAAAATGAACATGAAAATGCAGTCCATTCAACATGTAAAATAGCAGGAAATATGCATTACATAATCCATCGCAGTCAATACAATTCAAATGTTTTTTAATTTAATTCGAATCTCAGTGGTAAGTAGTCGTGATTTAGCCATTCAAAATAATGCCAATAAAATGAATCGATTCTCACTGATAAATAACTCGTTGTTACTTCCATTCAAATTAATGCTATACAAATTATTACAATTAACTAAATCATTGTTGGTCTATTAATATTCGAGGTGGTGAATGTTGTTAAAAAACAAACGCAATCCATAATCAATCAAAAACAAAACACCTCCACTACACACTAAACACAACCACAAAATCATTGTCAAACGAAGAGAAAACAAAGGAAATAAACGCAGTCCAAGGTGGTCAAAACGTAGGGTAAAATGGTATAAGTATAACTGTATGATTCAGTAAGTGTATAGGTAAAACACAAAGCAATGAAGGTAGTAAAACATTGCCATATAAGTGGACAAAAATGCAGTCCATATATGATTTAAACGCAGAGATTAAAAATGCAGAAGATAAAAGAGGTTTCGCTGAGAGAAGGATAAAGAATCGCAGAGGTAAACAATTTCTGCAAGGTGCAAGATAATAATTCAACCAGGAACAATCAACAGGGGTGGACGGCTGGGAAGAAATATCCTTCGCTCATCATCCACACACGGAAAAGCAGGGCATTAGAACCTATAGGTCACTATGTACCAAACTGACGACTGTCAATTCGGATCCTAGCCGACTGCTTAGGCGTGGATTGACAAACTAGGGATGAGGACAAAGTAAAAAGAACAAATCTTCACAACAAATCAATAAAACCAATAGGACAGTCACAACATTCATGGGTCGAATACCAATGGAATCAAGTCAAGCAGGGAGCTTAAGTCTATGGGGAATTTAAGTTCTCAATTAAAATTCTAAGTCAAACACCTTCTTTACACAGTTATAAGTACAGAAATGAAAGCGTAAGGTCATAATAATCTACCATGTAGAATAAAAACAAGCGTACCATATCCCAAGGTGACAGCTCTAAGTCATTGTCCTGCACGCTCAGTGCAGCTCTCGCTTTCCGACCGAAGAGACTTCACTAGTACCTCTCATCCAACGCTAGGGGTACTCTTCTTCCCCCTTAGCCCCCCGAGCCACAAAGGGGCCACACACACTAAACCAGAGAACAACTAGCTCCAAGCTTGCCTCGCAAGGTTGAGCTACCACTCCTCACCGAGCTGGGTATCCCAAATCCCACAAGATAAGTCATTCAAGTCTTAAATTCTACAACGTAACATTATGCATAACAGAGGAGATCTATCCTCCTCCTCCTCCTCCTCCTCCCTCCTTTATATAGGGTTTCTAAGACAATTATTTCCCAATTTCCAATTTTATTTATTGTTCAATAATTTAATTCAGAAAAATCTTCCCCGTACATGTGAGACCCATCCCCTTCTTTGCACCAGAAACTAATTTCGTTAATTATTTAATCACTCCTATTTCCCTCACCCACCTAATGCATTCTTATAATCGCTCCTAGGTGTCCCCATATTCCCTTACACATTTTAATGACTTACCCCACTTACTAATTTACTAGTTGAGTTCAATTTAGAAAGTTCTTAAAGGCAAGATTCCTCGCTAAGTTAGTCATTCTGCTTTTTCCCTTTGTTTTCCCTTCTCTTTATGTTTCCCCTTTTTCCCCTTAGTTTCCTAATTCTTTTAAATTTCCCTCTTTCCCTTTTTATCTAAAACTCGAATTAGCAAGTGTAGGAAATTACCTCTTTCCCCTTTTTCTTTTTAATTAATAAATTTTTAATTCGCATAAGTAACAAACAACTATTTCCCTTTTTGTTAAAAATGTAATCCCCAAAGTAATTTGATTTTTTTAATAAATTAAATGAATGGCTTACCCCTTTCTCGTCACATGTTTAATGATGATTATCATGATTATATATATATA
>JZKD02S1647831.1:21276-45311 GCA_000966675.3 Picea glauca | reverse complement strand
TCCTAGACATCCAAAAACCTAACCCTAGGAGATGAAGCGCCAAAAGTCATGTGGGCCCCGTTTGGGTAAGTTAGTACATCAACTTCCCGGGGTCGTAATTTTTGCATACGATCTCTGTTTTAGGCGTGTGATAGCTCGTTGGAAAGATCTATCTGAGGCCTACAATGCTCAAGGAAAAATAGAATCATAGATGTGAATTTTTGAGAGAAACATACCCAAAAAAAACATTGTTTAGGGCCTCATAATGGCCCCGGAAGTTCAGGACCCGAAAAAACTGCTAAAAATAGTAAATTTCCAAAATTGTCAGAAAATTGTTTTGGGCCAGTTGGAGAAAGTGGACGGCCACCGATATCCACCTGGATCAATATATTAAATCAATATAATGACTCTGTACATTGAATCAACAGTAATGTGTTCAACGCAGACATATGTAGCAAACAGAAACTTCAATGTAGAAGTACGCTATGAATCCATTAATCAAATACAAAAAAAAAAAAAATGAAAGTTCCTAAACACTGCTCTGATACCACATGTTAAATAAATTGACAGACATTACCAACACATTTCTGAAATAAACATATGCAAGTTATTAAAGGACCTGGAACTTTCAAGATCTTCACATATGTCAAATAAGGCGGAAATAAAACAATATTTACCTGAATCCATTAATGCACAGATCCTGGACTTAATTAAAACCCGTTAATCGTTGTTGCTTCAAACTTCAGAACAGAAATCTAGTTTCTCACCCTTGCCCCTTTCTGATACATTCTTTCATACTATGAGATGGGTATTCTGAAGGTTCTCTTATAGGCAGAGAGAGGACCAGTTTCCCCAGGATGGTTGTACTCCACTGCCCATCATGGTAGGAGTTTCAAGACCATTCCCCAGACATTTGGTATTCAAGACAAAAATGAATATGAACCCGGAAAAATGTAACCGCCTACCATACGCGTCTCTTCATATGGGTCATTAAAATGACTGATTAAAATTAGTCTTGCATGTTAGTCAGACGATTATCGAACTTCCTTTTGAATATCCCTTCAATAATAGTCTGCATGTGGAATGTATCACAAGATCAATTTTGGAGAGAGATAGTAACATTGATATTGATCACCTGTTCCAATCGATCATTATCCCATACATTCATAAACATGTCAAGAATCCTGTGACTGACACACCTTTGAATGTAAAGGACCTCCTAAAACTTCATGCGAGTATCATTTCCCTGTGCTAGAAAATGTCTTCACAGAGTTCGCTCACATTGTTGTTGTAAAGACCACAAGAAATGTATTTTACTTTGAGGAAATCAAAGAACTAAATTTGAAGCCCAAGAACTGGAAGAGGAGGAGAATCAATTTGGGCAGCATCGCGAGCATTTATTTCAATATCTTATGATCCAGTTACCAAGAACGACTTTAAGTATGTCAAAGTTAAAAAAATCCAAAGAAAAAAGGGTTATGTTCAACTTCATATAACACATGGAGATCTTAACATAGAGTTTCATTGTGATATAACTCCTCGCGCACATTAAAATTTATGGTTTATGAACGTGGGTACTACAATGGAGTTTATTTTCATAGGAATATTAGAAATTTCATTATCCAGGGTGGTGATCCAACTAGAACTGGAAGAGGAGGAGATCCAATTTGAGGAAATCCTTTTTAAGATGAATTTAATTCCAAGTCGCTTCATTCTAAGAGGGGCATGGTCAGTATGGAAAACAACGGGCCTCACGGATCACAATTTTTATCTGCAAAGCATCTTAATTTTAAGCACACAATCTTTGGTCAAGTAGTGGGTGGGTTGACTACTTTTTCAATGACAGATAAGGTTCCTGCAGATGGTGATGATCTGCCTCTAGAAGAAATTAAAATCATCAGAGTAACCATTTTTTTGTTAATCCTTATAATGAGCCAGATGAGGAAGAAGAAAAGAACAAAGAGAAGAAAGCACAAACAAGTAATAGGTGGATAATAAAAAGTTATTAAACAATTAGTTTTGTTTAGTAATATATTAAGAAAGTTCCGAACAATTTAAAAACTAGGTTATAAAACTACTTAATCACCAGAACCCTTATCAAAAGTATAAAAGAAGCAACACGTGGCCATTTGGAGGGAAGATTTTTCTCGAGAGAAATTGCTCTAAAGACAGAAATTTTCTAGAGAGAAGACTTCTAGAGAGAGAAATTTGGCAAAAAAATCAGAGAGAGAGATATGCTTGGAGTGTTGTGAGGACTGTTTTTATTCATTCTTCTTTTACAGTTTCAGTAGGGATTGACAGAATCATCGATAGCAGGGGGTCTTGCGAAGCAGCGAGGATGATTTTGTTGGATTTTATAAGGTAAATGTTTACATGTTAGTTTGTTGTATTAAAGCTTGATTTTATTCGGCACTAATCAGTTTCTATATGCAGGTTTTCTCCTTGTGATTCACCTTCGTTGCTCTATTCCATTTCTAGCTCAGCTTTCTTTTTTTCTTTTCTGCGTTTGGTCTCTCTATTGTAACAGTTTTCTAGGGTGTCTAAAGATCATATACTTGGCCCTAGTCTACGCAGGGACTTGTAGGTTTCTAAGATTCAATAATTTGTATGGGAAACCTTTGAAATGAAGATCATTTATTTTTCACTCTGAACCATCTCCTGGAGTATTTCTTTAAAATCCTCATTTTTCTTCATCTTCTTTTAATATAACATTAAAGATAAAAATAAAAAAGACAAACAAAACATGTTTATTTTGTAAATAATCATGTGTATAAAGTTTTACTTATTAGCTTATTAGTGTGCGTAACTTTATTTTTGTTTACTTTACTATTTTGATTTTATATTTTTTTTGGTTACATCCTAATTTCTAAATGAAAATATAAAAAATGTTATATCATTAAAATGCCACTCCTTTATAGCCTTCAAACTAATGTTTATTCCATAAGCTTTTATTTTAATTAAAATTACTTTAAAACTAACATAATTGTATTAATTTTCCCTAGCTTTTGGATAACTTCGTTTTAATTACTTTTGCTAAAATAAAAACAAAACAATTGATTTTTTGTTTTATTATTTACATGTTATTTATTTTGTTACTCCAAATGTATAAAACCTCACATATAAGTAATTGAATTATAAAATAGCATAAAATCATAAATTAAATAAAAAAAATCAAATATTACTAAAAGTAAAATTACAAGGCAAAGGAATTCATGCTTGCACTGTAGGTTAGGGAAAAATTAGCTTGGAGTTCAAAGTGCTTTCTTTTATGGGGATTTAAACCTAGGATGATATTCCCGTCTCTTCTCACCTAGCCTCACGGGAGGTTTAAAATGTTGTTGTTGGGGACTCTATAGTCCCTCGACGTCAACAGTGTTTAAGTGTGTGAGCTTAGTCTACACCTTGTTATGTTGATCTGTGATGGTGGAGGTTGATTTTTGGTAAATGTGTAGGTGGCCATACATGTCGATTATATCCTCTTCTAGCTCTATCCTAACCTTCTTCGTGCTTGCCTTGAAGCTTTGCAGACTACCCTTATTGATATTTACCTGTTGGAGCTTCTCTTATAGTTCTCTTATCCTTGCTTCCTTTCCAGGTTTTGTTGGTGTAATCTGTGGACATTATAATATGTGGCATTCATGAAAGAAGAGCCAATGAAATCTATGTTGACTAGGTATTCACTAACATTTCCTGTTATGGGGGTTTGCATGAGAACTAATATTGGATTTCCCCTGGTCACTGGAACTTTCTTCACCTGTTCTTGAACAATTATTCTCGATACTTTGTTGTATGTGAATTTCTTTAGGTTCGATACTTTACTGGGTATGAATGGCATACAAAGTCCCAAAATTAACCCGATGAATGGTGTATGTCTGTTGGCACATGTTGTTGATACCTCTGGGATATCGGTGTCCATCGATTGAGCATCATTATTTCTTGTTTCAACGTCCTTCTTTTGTCATTCTTCTTCAACTGCTTTGTCGCTCGCTTCCTTAGCTGCCTTTTTTGATTCCTCTATTGTTTTTATCGAATTTTTTGTCGTCTTATCAGCTGCTTCTTTTTTTTTAGCTTCCTTCTGTGCGAATACCTTTTCTCTCGCTTCTGCAGCAACTACTGATGCATTGGCTTTGGATTTGGATGCTTCTGCAATATTTCTCGTCTTTTCAGTAGTGACATTGTTTTTCTTATGGAACTTTTCCTTTTTCCTCCTCTTCTTATCTACTATTTCTTCTTCTTCCTCGGGAAATCATGATTGCACACATGTGGTTGCAACAAATCCTTTTTTTCGTTGCCTCTTCTTCTTCCTTCTTTCGGGCCTCTTCTCTTGCTCTTTCTTCATCTACAATGCTCCCTATGGGATTGCCTCATCTCTTTATGATGACTTCATCATAACTTCTTATGTTATAGTGTATTTTTTCTTCTTCCCAAACCTCTGATGTGTACTCCCAAGGCACTCCTAGCCCATTGAAATTCTCTTTGACGACCTTCTTCAGGCCATGCCTCCTAAAACTCTCTTCTATGAAGTGATATTGATCCAGATTTTATGAGCAGAAAGAAATGAATATAGATTATTAAAAGATGCTTAACACATAATAACAGAGATACAGTAAATCTGGTTTTCTATTCAATAAGGAAAAAATTGAAACCGTAAAATGCAGCGGAAAACAAGCTTGTTGGAATCGTGGTGGCTTATCTCTAAGAAGAGATGTGATGGTTGCGCTCATTCAAAAGAACATGATTACAATGAGGCTCTAAAGGAAATTTTACAATAAAAAGGAATGTCAAAAACCCTATACATCCAAAAACCTAACCCTAGGAGATGAAGCACCAAAAGTCATGTGGGCCCCGTTTGGGTAAGTTAGTACATCAACTTCCCGGGGTCATAACTTTTGCATACGATCTCTGTTTTAGGTCCACTATATCTCGTTGGAAAGGTATCGTCAAGGAGATTCATTATGGGGGATCAATCAAAGCCTTTAGCTATTATTGAAAAGCTCTATCCTAAAAAACCTTCATTTAGGCCCTCAAAATGGCCCCAGAAGTTATAAACTACTAAAAATAGTAAATTGCCAACATTGCCAGAAAACTGTTTTGAGCGAGTTGGAAAAGGTGGGTGGTCACCAATATCCACCTGGATCAATAATACCTCCTTAGGAAGCAATGGTATCCATTATGTTGAGTTCCCCCATCATATGAGGAAATTTATGTTGAATTTGGCCCCGGGTGAGCCACTTGCTTTGGTGCAGGAGTTGCCCTGATTTGATGACTCGATAAAGTTGGATCCTTTGTTGTCGAGTTCCATTGATATTTGTGTCCACAATTTGATCATTAGATGCCTATTTCATGCAATCAGGATTGAGATTTGTTGGTGTCAACTGCTCTGCTATCTCTGAGGTGTCCAATAATGGTGGGAAATATGGTCGAAGGAGAGCCACGTTGAAGACTGGGTGCAGGCCAATGAAAGGTGGAATGTTGAGCTCAAAATCATTGTCACCCATAGCCTTGGGGATGGTCTATGCCCCATAACGGAGTGGGAAAAGCTTCCGATGGGGACTTGTAAGGCATTCTTTCTGCAAGTGCAACCAAACTTTGTCTCCCACCTAAAACTTATGTGGCACCCAATGTTGATCATGGCGTTGCTTTTACTTGGAATTAGACTTATGTAGAATATCATGAACCTCTTGGTGGATGTGTTGGATCTGCTCAATGAACCGAGTGGCTTTGTCATATTCTAGTGGAGAAGGGGAAAAGTCGGTCGAGGTGGTCACAAAGGGTAGTGCAACATCCATGGGGACCAATGGTTGGAATCCCAACCCCACCTGAAAGGAGTTGTGGCCAGTTGAGCTATGCAGGACTCAGTTGTAGCTATGTTGGACATAGGGAAGACTCTCATCCCATGTGCAGGGGTGTTTTGAATTTTACATGCACAGGATATGTACAATCATCTGATTGACGACCTCATTTTGGCCATATGTCTGGGGGTGTAAGGCACTGGATTTGGTGAGCTTGGTATCCAGCAATGACCAGAGACTCCACCAAAATGTGTTGAGAAACCAACTGTCACGGTCTAAAATAATGGTTTGTGGGATCCCAAAATGTACCCACATGTGTTCAAAGAAGATCTTGGAAGTGGTGTTTGATGTGATATTCTTCTTTCAAGTGGCTAGAATCACCATATTGGAAAAGCAATCAAAAACCACAAAAACATAGTCATTTCCCCTCTTGGTGTATGGGAGGCCCGACATGTAGTTCATTGAGATGGATTCCCATGGCCTATCAGGAGTAGGTAGAGGGTTGTACAGGCCTTGTTTCTCAGTGGTCAGTTTGGAAATAGTGTAGGCAGTGCAGGACCTGATATACTTTCCAACATCCTGTCGAAGTTTCGGCTAGTAGAAATGTTTCTGCAGCACTGCCACTGTCTTTTTGATGCCAAAGTGTCATGCCACCCAACTATAGTGAGCTTCCCAAATCAACTTCACATGTTGACTTGATGGAACCCAGAGATGGCCCAAACAGCACAACAACCCATCTTGAATATGGAAATTAGTGACCACTGGGCTGGTGCCCAACATTTGGTAGGTGGTGGAGAAGTCAGGTTCTGTCTCATAGAGGTGGGGCCATCCGGAGGTCTTGTGGCCACAAGATTCTAGCACCGTGGTGAGTTTCACGACTTGAGGTCAGCTAAGGAAATCAGCAACTCAGTTGGTACTTCCTATTTTATACTTGATGTTGAGGTGGAACTGGTATAAGTATGTGGACCACTTCTGATGGTAGTCATTCTGCAATTTTCCTTGGGTGTGCATGAACTGTAGTGGCTTGTGATTAGTGTAGATGATTGTCTCCTTCCCAAGAATGTAATGTCTCCACTGGAGGGAGGCTTGCACAATGGAGTACATTTATTTTTCATAATTAGGGTACTTACGGACAATATTTGATAGTGTCTCACTATGATATGCCATGGGGTGGTCATGTTGAGTGAGAACAACGCCCACAACATAGTCTAAAGAATTTGTCTTGATATCAAAGGGATGTTGCAGGTCCGGTAATGAAAGTACTGAGGATGAGCACAAACACTTCTTCAAGTCATCGAAGGCTTGTTGTTGGGACAGGACCCACACAATTTTTTCCTTACCACCACCCCTGGTTACTTGGTTGAGGGCCCATGCGATATGAGAGAATCCCATCACAAAACTGCAATAGAAATTGGCAAGGCCCAAGAAGCTTCGAAGTTTAGTGAGTGTGGTTGGGGTTGGCCAGTCACAGATGACCTGGATCTTGGCTGGATCCACATGCACACCATGTCGATCAACAATGTAGCCTAATTAATGGACTTTGTCCATGCCAAATGAGCATTTTTCAAGTTTGAATATAGTTTGTGTTGTTGGAGGGTGTGCAAAACCTGTTGAATATGTTGTAAGTTGTTGGTGTCCAGGTATGAATGATTTATTCACCCTTTTTCCTACATTAATTTATCAATCCGGGTGTGTATCATTTCAAGGCAATGCGCAAGGTATATGAAGGGGCAAGAGCACAATCCGTTCTGACCAAGGGTTCACGATTAAGATTCAAAACATTGTTGTAAAACTAGATCAATTACAACTTCAGAAAAGCAATCATAAGAATTAAAACACTATAACAGCAAGCATAAACTAATAAATGATACACACAGGAGGACGCAGCACCTAATCACAAGAGAGGGCCCAGCTCTCTCATCAGGGCTACGTTAGTCACAGCGAAGATTAAAACATCAAAATAGATGATACTTTATTAATCTAAAAAGGGGTATTACAATATCGATGGGGGCATCCTCAGTTACAGGAATAAACTGTCTTTTATACATGGAGAGGGAGAACAACATCTTTCCCCAAAACATGGTAACCATATCCCCAGAAATATACATTAGTTGGAACAACACCAATACCAGATAGACAAGATCAGCGAGATGCCGAAGAGTGGTTCAGGGATCTGTGACTCCAGCTGTGTGGCCTCCTTATGGCTGGTCGTTGTTGTAAATAGGGGATATGTTGCGGGATACTGAAGCCTTGGTTCCTGTTCTCCAGAAGCTACGGTCAAACATTCATTTTAGTGCTACGAATAGGAAAAACTCCACGACTTTATTTCATTAATAAAATATTCCAATAAACAAGGCAGGGGTATTTACCTTATAGGTTTAGCATAGTAAACATAGGTAAATAAGTGCAAAAAGGTCAAAAAGGGTAATTGAAATGCAGCAGAAAGATAGCCCGATTTGGTGCCCAACATAAGTGTTCCTCCCAAGTCTTGTTGTAGATGAGGATGTCATATAGATACACCACTACAAAATTATTGGTGAAAGGTCATAGGATATCGTCCATCATCCTCATAAAATTTGTCGAAGCATTTTTCAAACCAAAAGGCATGACCAGCCAATCAAAAAGACCTTATTTTGACTTGAAGGCAGTCTTCCATACATCTATTTGTTCTATTGGGACCTGGTGGTAGCCAAACTTTAGATCAATCTTACTGAAGTATTTTCCCCCCATGAGCTAATCAAGGAGGTCGTTGATTCAGGGAATCGGGTACCGGTTTCAGACTGTGATTTTATTCAAGGCCTAGTAATTAATGCAGAGTCACCAGGTCTCGTATTTCTTCTGCACCAACACGATTGGGCTCCCACAAGGTGATGAGTTGGGACATATGTGCCCCTTGTGGAGCAGTTCTTGGATCTACCTCTTGATCTACTCATTTTCTAACAGAGAGTGATGATAGACTGTCCCATTGGGTAGCGGTGCACCTGAGGTCATATCGATGGGATGCTTGACCTAATAGTGCAGAGGTACCCTATCAGGAGAGGAGAATACGTCTGATTATTCTTCCACGACCTTATCCACTTTCTTTTGTTGTGTAGAGAGATCAGTCGCAAAGGCCCTAGATGTGCCTGCGATATTTCGCTACTCTGAGAGTGAAACACGAAGAAGACAAATTTTCTAGTCTGAGAGATGACCTTCCTGCATTGCTTGGCAGAGATCAAGGAAATAGCACTAGGAGGGACTTCCTCGAGTATCTTGTACAATTTCTTTTTCAGAGTAATAACAACACTACGAGGCCTAGACTCGTATACAGCATGACGTTTCCATAAATAAGGTTGGCCCAAAAGAGCATTACAAACTTCGAGAGGAGAAACATCACACAATACCTCATCTTTTAAGGGCTTGATGTTGTACGATAGTCGGCACTGTTGGCTGATGCGAAGATCACTTCCTTGGGAGAGACATCTAATGGTGTAGGGTTGTGAGTGCAGCGTTATCGACAGGACCAGCTGCTTGAATACCTCTGCTAATATGAGGTTCTTCTGGCTACCACTATCAATGATGATGTGCAGCGGGGTGCCTTTTACCCACATATGTGAATGGAAGAGGCGCTCGCCTTCTTCTAGCTCGTCTGGTTCATCGGGTTGGAGCTTGGTTCTAGTAATGGTGGGTTCCATGTCAATGATCTATCTTCCCCTTTTTGGTTCTGACTCAAATTCATAATCCGCATCTAGTTCAGAAGCTTTCACTTCAGCCACCAGCGACTTCTTTGAGCGACAATCAGCAGTGTTATGCCAAGGGACCTTATGGAAGTCACACCACTTCTCGGTATATTTCTTTGTCTTTCTAGTGTCCTTATTTTCTTGCGTCTTGGACTAGTTGTCCTGATATTGTCCATATTTTCTCTGTCCTTTTTTTTGTGGGTTGGGGTCGCACCTTCCGAGCTTTTGTTGTGATGTGTTCCCAGGCCCAAATTTTCATTTCTTTTGTTTGAGCTTATGCTCAATTTTGATGACATATTGCTAGGTCACGCCCAAGGATGAGATGTCTAGAAATTCCATTTCGGTCTGGATTTATCTATGTAGAGCACCGCAATACTTTAGCACCAGATGTCGCGCTGAATCTTTGATACCCATCTTGGTGCGCAAGGTATGGAAGATATTTGTGAACTACAGCACTGCTTGGTCTCTTTCTTGCCGGAGTGTGGTCCATTTGGTATACAAGTCATCATAACTTCTAACAGGGTAGTATTGTTCCTTAATAGCATCCCTAAAGGATTCCTAGGTGGCTGCGACTATAAATAATGAGGGTTCCTCTGTTTCCTTTTGCTCATAGAAAGTTTCCCACCAATATTTGACATGGGGGACGACTTTGAGGAGTGAAAAATTAATATTTTCTCTATTAGAATAGTTATGGACAGGAAAATAACCTTCTTGTAGATTCAACCACTTGTCTACAACATTTGTGTCTATCTGACCTTCAAATATAGGAATATCGAAGTTGATTTGTACCTTGAAGGGGGCGGTGCCTCCGTTCAAGGAAGATGTGTCACCTGTTGGTAGCCGCTGAAGGATTTGCACAAAACTATCCATCATCTCGTTCCTTTGTTGCGTGAGGAATTCCTCAAGAAAAAATTTGAAAGGATCTCATGTCCCATCATATTTATTTTCTCCTACCATGAGAGGTCACTTGGGCATGTGAGATATTTTTTCCTCAAGAGAAAGAAGCTCAAGACCCAATTCTTTGTACCTTAATCTCGTTGGGGACATGCATTAAGACGACAAGGAGTAGACCGCTATGATATTACTGATATGAATTTTATGAGTAGAAAAAAATGAATACAGATTATTAAAATATGCTTAACATAGAATAATAGAGATACAGTAAAACTAGTTTTCTATTCAATAAGGAAATAAGATGAAACTGTAAAATGCAACAGAAAACAAGCTTGTTGGAATGGTGGTGGCTTATCACTGAGAAGAGATGTGACGGTTGTGCTCATTCGCAAGAATATGATTACAATGAGGCTCTGAAGTCCTTTTTACAATAAAAAGGAATGTAAAAAACCCTAGACATCCAAAAACCTATCCCTAGGAGATGAAGCGCCAAAAGTCATGTGGGTCATGTTTAGGTAAGTTAGTGCATCAACTTCCTGGGGATGTAACTTTTTCATATGATCTTCATTTTAGGTGCACGATGTCCCGTTGTGTTACCCATGATTTTGGTCATCATGATGATGTATGGATGATGGTGTACTCAGGCTCTTCATAAGAACTTTCTCTTGAGAAAAGTTACTTTCTTCTCTTTCCAGAAATATCATTTTTGAAGGAGGTTTGCAGGATGCTAATACACTTGCCTGCGAGAATTCATGATTCTCGCAGGCTACCTTAAGCCAAGGTGCGATAAGTTCTCATTGTGTTGAACTGCTAGGGTGTGAACTCCTTCTTAAGCAAGGAAAAAGGTGAATTCTCGATGCTTCTAGAAGGATGAGATGGCATTCGAATGGTTATCCTAGTACTGGATTTCCTAATATTTTGGGATCATTCTTATCCAAGTAAATAATTCATTCTCTCCTATATATTGAGGGAATTCTCATGGAAAAGGTTAGAAGAAAACAAGCAAGAGATTCATTAGAGAATTGGTAAAAAGGATTGTGTGAAGGACTGATGCTACGGCAGCTTAAAGACTCTATCAAGTTCATCCTAAGGAGTTGATCTTCTTCATACAAGTGAGCAAGTGTGTGTGTCAGAATCAAGGGCCATCGAAAGGAAGTTTGCGACATCAAGTCTCAGGTTGTAATCTTTACTTTCCATTAATATGATACAGTAATATGTCTCTTTCCCATAAAGTTATTTCCACTTTATTATATAACTCCTTGATCATATACATAGATTGACTGTTGAATAGATTGTGCTTTATTCACTTTGGTTGGTTTGTGTTGTCTTGGTCTTGACTGCACAAGAGCACTGGAGCGAAGCGGGAGCAACAAAGACCATAGGAAGCGATTATAAGGTATGTAACTTGTTCTTGCCTCCTAGTTCATTCAATAGTCAAAATCTAGGGAAAGAGTATTATTTTGTCTTGCTTTGTTCTAGATCCAGGTGGATCTAGGGAGATCGGTTTGTGTCCACACTTACAGATTTATCCAATAACACGTTGGAAAGGTATCGTCGAGTAGATTTATTTTGGGGGCTCAATCAGAGCCTTTGGCTATCATTGAGAAGCTCTATCCTGAAAAACCTTCATTTAGGCCCTCAAAATGGTCCCGGAAGTTAAAAATTGCTAAAAATAGTAAATTGCCAACATTGCCAGAAAACTGTTTTGAGCGAGTAGGAAAAGGTGGGTGGCCACCGATATCCACCTAGATCAGATATGATACTATTAAATCCACTTCTTCCTGGGCATGTTTTGTGTTTACAAAGAATTAGGCGTCAATGTATAGCTAGAGCGATGGCCATATAGTTTTCTTATTTCTATAAAGCATTTCCCATACTCCATTGATCATCGTTTGATAAGATAATTCCTAGAGTAGTAGTATGCCTGGTACAAACCAAGGGAGAACATGGGCGGCTTTCATAGCACCATACACCCTGATATAAGTGTTGTGTTCCAAAACATACCATTCCCCAATCCTCTTATAGACAACTATTGCTTTGTTAGTCATACATGGGACTAGCATGCAACATATGAACTCATATAACGAAGCCAGCAAGTGATCACAGATATTCTGGTAATTTTTTTATGTACTTGTGTTCCCAAAGCACTTTGTAGTATATATGAATGGATGAAGTTGTTGGCTGCCATGCCCAACCCATATTTGGGTATTGGTGTGCCATGCACATGACATCTATGAGGTACGAAGACATATGGAAGATCGGGAAGGTCTTGGTTTGGGATTCTATGGCTATTGTGATGGCTTCCGCTAGATTTTTTTATAGGATGTTGTCTCATTTGAACGATGATCCTTTGTATGCACAATGGTAAATCAATGACATATATGATAGGGGAAATTTAGAGGAATATTTCTCCCTATACAACTTTCATAACATGGCCACCATGTATTGATAAGGATTTATTAGCACGGTCATGGGATATCCACCAATGGGTCTGATTTTGAACTTCTTATCTAGATTGTAGCAGATGCATCATAAATCCTTGGTTGTATGCTTGAACTCACAAAGAAGTTCACCATTTAGCTTCTTGGTCCCTTTCTCTAGATGATGTCATTTGGATAAGTATTTTAGTCGGAATGACACTATAGGTTCTCCCATAACATTGCAAATGTACCTATTCCCCAATTCCACATGCTTTAGTATCTAGGCGACGGTGTAAGAACATGGGATTACAACAGTGCGAGTTGCTACTTTATGAATTCTATACTTTCTAATGTTCTTGAAAATATTAAGTTTTTCTTGGTTTTATGCATCAGTGGCGAAGTTTTTATTTTTAAACATCTGATAGATGTCGCCCCATCTAAGTGCATATTCTCCCATAATCCATAGGTATCATTGTAAACTTCCCCGACAATCTCAGGTTCATCTTTGAATTGACGACCACTCTTGGAGGCCTCGATAACAGTTGCCTTGTTGATTGTCTTCTTCCTTAGGGACATGTATGAATATGAAAAGAAAATATGAGATCGGTGCAATGGAAAAGCAATAACTGATGTATATATATCCAAAACAAAAATTGTATAAGTCTTTCATATGAAATACTCGACGAATCACTAGTGCTAATGTTGGGTGGAAGATCATCATCTGGTGATGAAATTATAATAGTATACATCATTTAGGTATTGGTGAAATCTAGAGAGAAAACCAATTTCAAAAGGTCCAAAAAGGATTTTATACTGGAGCAGTTCTTATGAACTACTCTGATGTCTATTGGAGGATTTAGTATCAAGTGTGTTGGTGGTTCACTGTGTACATCGAAGAAGTTGGAGTGAAGATATCATATGAGAGTAGAGAGGTTTATGCAAAGATATCTGGTGTGCACCAGATAAGTTATTATAAAGTGTGTCGACGGTTCATTTTTTGTACCGAGGGAGTTAATGTGATAGTCTATGAGTGCATCGGAGCAATTCATACTAAGTTTTTTTATTGGTAATGTGGAAATCGGCAAGGTTTATCTTATCTCCGCTGGTGAATATTGGAGGAGTTAGTGCCAAAATCCCCAAATGAATCGGAGGCCTTAATGCAAATGTTGTTGATTTATGAGGAAACTCCTTTTAAATTTCATTAAGGCTTGGACAATGGCTAAGGCCGCAAGGGATTGTTATTAGGGTCAAAATCTTCTTATCTTAGGTGGAAAAAAAAATTGTGGAAAGGACATAATTATATCTTGGGATTCACCATTTGGGTTTTTATTTTGAGTTTTAAGTCCTCTTAATGTTATTTTTGTGATCAAGAGAGACTGAGGAAAGGCTACCAACAATCTTTGGAGATTCAGGGTAGAGTCCTACACTTGCGGTCTTTAAGGGGAATAAGAACCCTGGTATGGGTGAGCGGAAAAGACCAGAGTTGAGAAAGGGAATAGTTAATGCATGGAGTCTCTTGAGGAGGTTGGTCCTCAGGACAATGATGTTTAGGGTGAGAGAGTTTATGGATTGTCTTTGTAGACTACCAAGATTTAGCATGTATTTTAAACAAATAAAAACTCTAACCCTAAACCTAACCTTAAAAATGTATAAGAAAAATATTGCTAAGTGAATTAGGGTTTACCTATATGTACCACATATGAGGTAGTCATCATTTGAGGGTGAACACATTTCAGTCTTGTTCTTTTTTTTCTCAATGCTCTCTCCTTCTCTTGGGTTCTTGGTAACAATGGTAAAAAGGAAAGAAGGTGAGAGAAATTTTATTACATCATGTGACATTCATGCAGCCATTAATGTATGTGTCTACTAGAAGAATATAAGGGAATTCCTCCAATATACACCAGAGGACTTTGTGTCAAACTCTCTGGTGTATACTGGAGGACTTGACGTGAAGTATATAGGTGGTTGCGGAGGTTTAAAAAGTAACTCCTATGGTTTGACCGGAGGAGTTTATATGAACTCCTATGGTCAAACCGAAGGAGTTTGCATGAAGTCGTATGATGGTGTTTCAAAGTAAATGCGGGGATCTCCCCGATCGTTCCTAGGATTTTTGGAGAGATATCCTCTAGTGTACACCGGATGATTTTGTGGTAACTCCTCCAATGTAAATAAGAGGATTTTTTACAAACTTCACCGAATCATCAAATACTCATTTTTTAATGCAACTCAAGTGGCTTAAAAAATTTCTAAGTGAAAAGACAAAATCACAATCTTAACTAAACCCAAAAAGAGATATCTTTCTTAGAGTTAGACATATCTCGTTAAAAAAATCAAGTCAAGAAAATTTAAAAGGAAAACAAAATGGGGCTCAATTTTATTGGAGGGGATTTGAAAGAAATTTACAAGAAAATGGAGGGTTGTTGGTCGTTGACACAACAAATGGAGACACATTGGATGAAGCCATGAATCTTTGTGGACATGGTATCCAAACCTAAACTTTTGAGGAAGGTAATGTTGTAATGTATGAACCAAGAGAGAAAGAATAGGTCCCATATATTTCTTATAATCCATACTTTGACGAGACAAAGTTCGTAGGATACAAAGAAGAGGTTAGGGCCATGTTGTCAATATATTTCCCATTAACACATACTTATTCACATGGAAATGGCTTCAGGGGGAACAAGGAGTACTATAAGGAACTGAGACATCAAGAATGTTGAAAATAGAAGTTGTTATGCATTTATTTGGTGTTTATCTGCTACCAGTGAGCGTCTATAGCCACGGTGGAGTCACATCGGTGTCACAATCCTTGATCCACTACTAGCGAGCGTCCATAACCCCAGCAGAGAAACTTGCATGTCCCATGTGATTTGGAATGGATTTCCCCAAGCCTTTTTCCTTTTTAATAACATAATTCTTTTATGTTCAGAGAGAGGTGGATGGGGGGATTCCAGTCTTCCTTTAAAGGCACAAGGGATGACACCTGTGATGTTGATATTTTCCAAATTTCTTATAGATGAGTGATTTCCCTGAGTAACGTTCTTTGGAGTACTGAAAATGTCTTAAATGTCCATGTTAGAAATGAAAACTCTTTGGAATGCAGTTGTTTTGTCCATTTGTTGTTTATTGGAGGTCAGGATGGAGCTATTTATATGTTTGAGAACCTCTCTCCTCATCATCACATGAGTCATTATGATGATGATGTTGTAGTTAATGATAAACCAATTGAGTCATGGGTTCCTCATTCCTGCCTAGTTTATCCACTCGCATTTCAATATCCATGGTATGTCTCTACATCTGGGGATGGTAGGATTAATATGATTGATGTCAGAAAGATGTTAATCATCATTAATGGATAAAGAGGATAAGACAAAATAGGAAAGCATATTGAAGGAGATTTAGATTACCACATGTCAAAAGTAGCTTTGATAGTTACATCTAAGAAACGGTTCAACTTCTTTAATGAAATTGAAACTAATACTTGGCCATCGGGCTAAGAAAAGACAGTTGTTTTGTAAATGATTATAGGTGACATAATCATAATGTGAAATTGGGTAAAAGAAAACATAAAGATTTTAAAATATTCAAGTAGGTGGAAGAAAAAAAACTAAGAAGGTGGAAGGCCAAGAGTCAATAAAGTAGAAGGACAATAGTCAAGAGTAATTATGATAAATAAAGAAATTGTACTCAATGAAAGGGATTTTGGCTCTTAGAACTTTCATGTACTATTATTGGAAATTTTAATGAGGAGAAGCCATTTTTGGCCAAACCATTTTCTGGAGAACTTTGATTTCTATGTGTATCTATTGTGGACTATTATGTTTTTTTTTCTTAGCACTAGAGTTGTGTAAGAATGTATCTCCCACTGTAGACTATTCTTGTGTGTAGCTATTTCATTATTATTTCTATTCTTTGGAAATGTTTGTCTAAATCTATGAGCATATGACTTGTTGAGGGATCTAAGATCCATTTAACTCAACAGTAGGAACCAAACCCGCCTAAGAGGCCCAATTAGAATCGTAAGCGTTTGATGAGTGGTAAGGTTCTCCAGATTCACGATCTGGCCGAGTTTATCGATGGGCTTTAATTGTGATTGACATATATGTCTTTTCTGTTAATCCTTCTCCTCATGCTAAGCAATTCTCTTTTTGGTTCTTTTTTCTAACGTTGTAGCAAAAGGAATAAAAAAATCTAGACTTTATGACAAAGAGAAGTTAACTATGTGTTTTGGGGGAAGGCTGGGTTTAGGATAACCTTTACCCTAGCATGCAAACGAAGAATATCTAAAAAAAATTCAAACTAACATTAATACCATTTTAATTAGTGGATATTCAACATCGTTTGAGATCACAGTTAAATAAAAGAAACATACACGTGATAAGAATTTAGTGCAAGAAAAGTAATTTTCGATACTCTACTATCAATCACAAGTTAAAACAATCAATTTCTAGTCACCAATTTGAATAAAAGAATTTTTACAGCATCATAAGATAACTCTAAATACAAGTACCACAACTCTTACTCAAAAAAGCAGCAAATATAGAATTCGAAGACAGAGATAATCCTCCTCGGTCTAAACACATTCACACTGTACATGATAGAAGTGTATTTGGTTCTAAACAGAACTTCTTAATTAAAATAGACTTGCACAGAAGTAGTTCTATTACAAAATTTCATAAAAGTCTTTCTCTCCAAAACCATCGACCCTAAACACGAGGTCAATCTTCCTATTTATAAAGAATCACTAATAAAAGTCGTGTTAAGTGAAACAAAATGACACGTGGAAGATTTTATCTCTTTGTTCTCCTAAGATCATCTGATCCTTTAACTGCAGTGGATTATTTCTATTATATTTCGACCACTGGAAGAAGAGGTCTTCGCATGTGTTTGCATATGGGAACCTATGTTGATCCATCGGGATGACGAGGATTTCCTTTATCTCTACTTCCCGCTCCTTGTACTTGATCAATTTGACACTCAAGCATTGTAAGACTGTCAAAGATTTGATCAGGGGTTCCATGAACTTCCTCGCTAGACCCAGGATCATGCTTGAAGTCTACGGAATATCTGTTTCCCATGCTATTTCTTTCTCTTCATGTTGTTTAACAATATCTTGTAAGTTGGCGAAATATTTTTGTGGACTACACTCTGGCAAATTAATGCCCTTCATTTCTAGGTTGATTTTCTCTCATCTTTTCTCACATTCTTCCCACCTTTATTGCATTTTTCATTGAGGCTCTTGGACCATGGACACCTAGTGTTCAGCTTCTTTTTGTATTCAAGCGATGCTATTGTCCATTAACACTCAGATACCGTGCTCCTCTAAATCACGGCATGTTGAGGAAAAGATATGAGTTTATCTTACTCAAGCATTTTCGAATCTTGCTTGGCTAAGGCAAGATAGCCGAGAATATTACTCTATGTTTATAGCCTCAAAAAGTGTTTCCCAATCCCCAAGTATTAATTACAAGGGCTTAGGATGATTTTTTTAAATAAAATATTGTTGCTAAATATAACATTTTTATATTATTTTTTGAATATAACAAATTGTAAAAGTAAATGTGGAAGTAAAAATACCTAGTCACATATTAACACAGATGAGACAGAATAACAATCGCTTTATTTCATTCCAAGAAATCAAAAGAATTGTTCCCTTTACAAAAATCCCTGTGGGGGGCATGTACCAAGGTCAAACTTCGATATCCTCGATGAAAACCATACAAAAGGACTCTGACAAGAAGTAAAAACTGAACTTTAAAACATGGATCAGCTTGCCACAGACTGTTGCCCACTTGACTCTGCACAATATCCTTCATCAATCCTGAAACTCAATTCATAAACAGACAAGTTTACATAGACTATCAAAGATAGATCAACACCTCTGAAACAAGCATCTGAATGATATGGTTCAGCCTTGAACCTTGTTGTCTACAATAGGACCCTGTTGTCATAAAAGAGAATTAAGCTTTTAATGAATTGAAGAATGAATGAAAACTGAACTATCTCAACAAAACTCAAGATCAAACCTTAGTATGCTTTCTCCTTCTATTCTCCTCTTGTTCTTCCTTCTCATTTGGATTTTATGCATTCCAAATTAGTTGAAGTATTTCAACTACCTCATTTAGTTAAGTTAACTAAAACTCCACTAACTTTTAGTTTAGGGGAAGAATTAATAATAATAATAATAATAATAATAAGGGTCTTCTATTAAATAATAGCTAGTAGGTGGGACCCCTTGTGACTCCCTTTAATTTCTTAACAAAAATAACATAACTAGACAATCAATCAAACACATCCCTCCTTGTGGTTCCCATAATCATTTCCATAATTTGAAATTTAAATATCAGAGATATTTCAAATTATATCAAAACATGTAAATATCCACAATATCAAAAAATAGTTTGATGTCCAAAACTTTCAGCAGTCCACTATCCTTAATAAAACATAATCAAAACCGTATTTGCCACTTTGAGAGGCAATTTTTCCTTTGTTGTTTCTATCCCCTTTTGACTTCCCTGAATTGGCCTTAGGTTGGTTGGAACCTTGAGTCTTGATCTCGCTAATGACATGGGAACAGTCATCTCTCAAGTGCATACGGGATGATACTGACTTGGTTGAGTCACTTGAAGGAGAGGAGGGAGAAGTTGTAGCTTTACCTTTATCATGCACATCGTGGGCCTTGGTTTTGAGTCTTTTGCTTGCATGGGAGGACTGTACAAGTGAGTGTGCATGGGCGATTAGAACATTTGGGTTAAAAGGTGGAGGAGGAGGATCTAAAGACAAATTTGGCCAGCCACGATGGTGGGAGACTGTTGGGTGAACAATTTCCTACCATTTGTCATTCTCGGGAACTTCAGGTTGCAAAGATACATGAGGGGGCACAAGGATACCAGGAACATGTTGGGGATGTAAGGGAGGCCTCTCTGGTCTAGGTTGGAATACCCCTTATAAAATCCAATTGAAAAATCTATCTTGAAAGAGTTGGTTTAACTCTTGAGGATCTGCATCGAAATGTATTAAGAATCTAGTCCTTTTAGGCCCTCTGTTCCAATTTCCTATTACCCTATTGTTTCGACCATGACTTCCTCTACTGAAGAAGCTCATCCTGTATGCAGCAATTATTAGCAACTAGCTCTTAAATAGACCATACATGAAATTCTCTTAATATGAAACAAAGTTTGGCTCAATAATCAAATCAAACCCATGCAATCCAATTCATAAAATTTATCTAATAATTGTCAAATGAGAAGGGGGTGAAAAATGGTTCAAGGATATCTGAGGGAGTTGTATTGAGAGAAAAAGTGATATCATGATCGGGATTAATAACATGATTAATGCTTGAAAATTAATTAAATAATTGATTGTGCGATAATATCAAAACATATCAGCTTCCATCTATCTCTGTGTCATTTAATTATCACTGTCATATAGAGTTCTATTTTAATTTTAGTGAACAGGGCGTGCAAAATGAATTTGGGATCATGAGGGAATTTATAATGAGCGAAAAAGTGAGAAAATGAGAGAATTAGATGGATATTGTTCATAAAATAAATTAAATCAATCAAATAGCATAACTCTGTTTCAAATCTAATCCAAAGAGCATCCACTTTCTAGACCAAAACATTAATTGTTCCTCAAATTCATACAGATTGCTTACTGTCCAAAATAATTTTAATTTCCCGGAAATCTTCAATCTATAACAGTTTGTGTATTATGAATTATGCAACATTTCCAATTCAATAGTAACAATATAACCATTTGAACCACAACACTGCAAGTGTTAACGTTGATCTCTTCTTTTCAAATAAACAAAATAAGCACATTGATCTCTTTTATCTATGCCCATCATTCATCTTTGGTAATCAAATAATAATACACCCAGGCTAAACAATCAACATTCATTGTCATCTAATAAACATCGGGCCTGATTTAATTACCCATAGGTCCCTTTCAAATATGGACAGAATAAAATCACGTCTAATGCATCCATGATACACACAGGACTTCAACTTATAATTGACACAATATTAATTCGAGAACAACAGTAAACCCCAAAACATGTAACCCTAAGCTTGATCTTTGTATGAATAAATATGTATAGACTTCCTTTTAAAACAATCATAGTCTGGACGGTGATTTCAATAAGATGCATGAAGAGAACAGAACAATATCAACACACAAATATCCCTTTTAACCTTCGACAAAATCATGGTCGTGCTTGGTGGCATAATCATTCACATAGGTGCCTTCTTAACTTAAATGCAATCACGATCATGCTAGGATTAAACACAGTAATCAATACCATAATCGAATATAAGATCAGGTCTTGGGCGGTAGGTAACCATATATTTCTTTCTTCTCTGTTCAAACAAATCCATCACAAAAAGAACACACGGAGATCTGTCCAAGAGGATGGTTTTTGAAATGAGGGAGCATGTGCCTCTAAAACAATCATTAAACCCAAAATATTGACAAACCCCAAGAGGTGCCCGAGGAAGGTAGAAGCAAGTCAGACTCCAATTTGGTTGATATGAAAATAGTGGGCTGACTTGTTATTCTATGCAAGCACCCTCTACTTCATAAAAATAAAACTTTACAGGACCTTGCTCCATGTGTTAAAATATGCAAGATGAATTATGTGTTAAGTTCATGCTTCTTTTAAATGGTTATGTGTGAGGTCTTTGCAATATTAAATATGTTGTTTTCATAAATACAACAGCAAAAATAAATTGCAGCAAATAATAACCAACAAACACTCATAACAATAACAACATGATAAAGGAGTTCACCCCTCTCTGGGCTACATATCCTTGAGCCTCCATCAATGGACTTGGCTCTCTGGGATTGATTTGTCAAAAATTATTTTACAAGATACTAATCAAATCCAATGGAAATTCTGATTGTACCATTGGGATCAGAATACATAAAAAACCCAAAAATGTCTAATAAAACTCTAAAAACGGATCATGGCTCATCCGGGCATGACCTCTTCTACATGTGGTCTTAAGATTCCCTGAGATTCTCTTTGGAAAACACACCTATAAAAGTCCTCAAATGGATATGAAACCTATCCCAAAGTGTTCAAAGCATAATAATTAGCCAAAAATGATTATTCAATCACAGAAAACAAACATAGGCTCATCTGAGCATGACCTCAAACAATGAGGGCTTCAAGCTCCCTGGAGCTTCCTGAAACTTCAATGGTTAAAAACCTACAAAAGAAGTCTTCAAATGCCTATGAAAATAGTGCCAATGGATTCAGAACGTCCAAAAACCCCTAGCTGGGCTTTTTCAGCACCTCATTTGGCCAAAAAATGAAGAATATAGGCCTCCTGCCATTCTCTTCCTTCAAGCTTGTTGTCTCTGGTTCGCCAAAACGCACCTTTGTGTGCTCTAACCAAGAACACGCTCCAAATTCATGCTAAAACCTAGCACATGTGCACAACCGCATAACCGTGCAAACTGTAGGACGGTTATGGGCGCGCCTAGCCCTTAACTGCCAAACCCGTGGACACATGAATCATATGACTGCGTGCAAAAGGCTAGGTTCCAAGAGCAAATGAACAAGTGACAAGTGGCGGGCGTATGGGGTGTTGTAACCGTTCAAACCAAATCCAAAAAATCTATGCACGCAAGTTGTGGCAAAGGGTCAAATGGTTATGGGTTGTGCGACCGGGCGCTGGGGCTAAGCCTCAGCCCGGACCCCCGCGTCAACCATTCAACAATGAAAATTTAAATAAATATTAAATCACATATATAACAAGGCACAATGAATGGCGCGTTGGTTGGTCAGAATTTGTTAAATCTTTGGACAGAGGTGGAGGTCACGGGTTCGACTCCCATGGACTCCATAGACTTTTAACACCCAAACTTAACATGGTGCCATGTGGCAGCCCATGCCTGGGCCACATGGCACCTCATAATTTGCCAAAGACCATGCCACGTGTCGCCAACAGATTCGTCCAAACTATGTCAACTCAGAAATGACACAACAGCACTTGCCATGTCACCTGCCACATCAGTGGTTGTACTCCTGCCACGTCATTCTGTACGGACTGTACAGTCAGCACAATTTTTACCTGTTTGGCGATTCAAACAGATCACGATATCTCTCTCATCCAATGTCTATTTGAACCCAAACGAGTTGCGTTGGGTTCGTGACGATGAGGGCTACGCTCCTGTTTGTTTTGAGGCAATTCCGAGAAATTTTATTTTTGAGTTAAATTTTGACCCCTGGTTCAGATTTTGATCACGCCTTCCCACTGAAAGGATTTTGGACCCACAAAAGCTTATGATTATCTGTCTGAGATTCAATACTCTTCTACTTTCAATTTCTATCAACTGATTCTACTTGAAAAGTCTTTTTGACAATCACCTGGATACTTTGACATGCCTTGCACTACAACTGGCTATGTCCCTCAACCAGTGTTCTCTGGATGTTGTTGACCCACTGTTCTCTTTGTGCTTGGAATACTGCCAACCTTTCCACTGAGAATCAAGTCCCTCTTGTGAATTCTTTGGCGTCAACACAATCCCCTCTCCAATGGCTGCAAAAACTTTCCCACGACATCTTGTCACAAGCAAAGAAAACCATCAATCTTGAAAACAAATTTATACAAGACTGAAAATGACGTCAACAAAGTCTTTTTTCTCTTCAAACAAATTTTCACATCTTGTACTTCATCAAATCACATGGTGTTTTCCTGCATCTTGGTGTACTCAAAATCAACTTACAACCCAACAAACACCATCGACTAAACATAAGTCGAAAAACATGATCGACACAACATAGTTGTCATGACAACATCGACACATGTCGAGACACATTTGAAACATATCAACCTTCCCAAAATGACAAGTCGACATTCATGATACACAATCATGTTACAATCATGAATCATTCATGATGAACCATCACCAGGTTCACTGCTTACACATACACAAAAACAAATGCATGTGCATGGCTCTTCAACTCTCCTTCCAGTACAAACATAAGTACATAAACCCAAAACATGTGGGTACATAAGAGCTGAATATGAAAATTTTATATGGTTTTAACAAGTGAACATCATATCCATCCTTTACATCCTCTTGGCGAAGTTGTGCAACAAACAAGAATGCCTTCAAACGAATTGCATTCACATGCAAACTTGCATCATACAAGTTATGATAAACTGTTGCAACTTGTCATACTCTCAACATAAATGCACACATAAGGCTGAAAAGTGCAT
>JZKD02S1647831.1:7574-21226 GCA_000966675.3 Picea glauca | reverse complement strand
GATTGAACTTTCAACAAAAGTTCTTGAACTTTCACCTTTATAGCCTTCTTGAAGAGGTGAACTTGAAACAAAATTTGTTCTTGGAACTTTTTCCCTTGTCTTCTCAACTTTGGAAATTGTTCCATCTCTTCGTTCATATCCAAGACCACAATACTGGGTCTCTCTTAAACAACAATAGGCTCAACAATGCCTTGTGCATGCTTGCCCAAACCTCTACCTTCATAGCCCATTTTTAACAATAACTTGGACCCTATTCCTCTTGTGTGATTTTCAAAAACACTAAAACATTCATATTGAGAGGAATTTGAAGATAAACTAACATTACATACCTCATGTTCATGCATGTACTTGGTAAGGGTTTCTTTTGCCTCATGGAGTTGAGTCTCCATCTCATGCAACTTTTCAAAAAGCTGGACTTTCTCCTTCTTCATGGCCATCAACTGCTCTTCAAGGGAAATGCTCTCCTTTCTATCTTCACACATCTCTTTCATCACATCTCTCATGGTTAGCAATTCCTTCAACATCTCTTTGTCAAAGAACTTAGATAATGAAGATGTATGAGAACTATAAATGTTTGAAGCTTCCTCCATCCTTGCAAGATATCAAACATCAACACAAAACTTGCACAAATACCAACAGCTAAATCTCAAGCTATCAATGGAAAATACATGAGCAAAACAAACTATGCTCTGATACCACCTAATCTGAAAATAGTGGGCTGACTTGTTATGCTATGCAAGCACCCTCTACTTCATAAAAATAAAACTTTACAGGACCTTGCTCCATGTGTTAAAATATGCAAGATGAATTATGTGTTAAGTTCATGCTTCTTTTAAATGGTTGTGTGTGAGGTCTTTGCAAGATTAAATATGTTGTTTTCATAAATACAACAGCAAAAATAACTTGCAACAAATAATAACCAGCAAACACTCACAACAATAACAACATGATAAAGGAGTTCACCCCTCTCTGGGCTACATCTCCTTGAGCCTCCATCAATGGACTTGGCTCTCTGGGATTGATTTGTCAAAAATTCTTTTACAAGCTGCTGCTCAATTCCAATGGAAATTTTTACTGTACCATTGGGATCAGAATACATAAAAACCCCAAAAATGACTAATAAAACTCTGAAAACGGATCATGGCTCATTCGGGCATGACCTCTTCTACATGTGGCCTTAAGCTTCCCTGAGATTCTCTTTGGAAAAAACACCTGTAAAAGTCCTCAAATGGATCTGAAACCTATTCCAAAGTGTTCAGAGCATAATAATTAGTCAAAAATGATTATTCAATCACAGAAAACAAACATAGGCTCATCTGAGCATGACCTCAAACAATGAGGGCTTCAAGCTCCCTAGGGCTTCCTGAAACTTCAATGGTTAAAAACCTACAAAATAAGTCTTCAAATGCCTATGAAAATAGTGCCAATGGATTCAGAACGTCCAAAAACCCCTAGATGGGCTTTTTCGGCACCTCATTTGGCCAAAAAATGAAGAAGATAGGCCTCCTTCCATTCTCTTCCTTCAAGCTTATTGTCTCTGGTTCGCCAAAATGCACCTTTGTGTGCTCTAACCAAGAACATGCTCCAAATTCATGTTAAAACCTAGCACACGCACACAACCGCATAATCGTGCAAACTGTAGGACGGTTATGGGCGCGCCTAGCCCTTAACCGCCAAACCCGTGGACACATGGATCATATGACTGCGTGCAAAAGCCTAGGTTCCAAGAGTAAATGAACAAGTGACAAGTGGTGGGCGTATGGGGTGTTGTAACTGTTCAAACCAAATCCAAAAAATCCACGTGCGCAAGTTGTGGCAAAGGGTCATATGGTTATGGGTTGTGTGACCGGGCGCTGGGGCTAAGCCCCAGCCCGGACCCCCGCACCAACCATTCAACAATGAAAATTTAAATAAATATTAAATCACATATATAACAAGGCACAACGAATGGTGCGTCGGTTGGTCGGACTTTGTTAAAGATTTGGACAGAGTTGGAGGTCACAAGTTCGACTCCCGTGGACTCCGTAGACTTTTAACAACCAAACTTAACATGGTGCCATGTGGCAGCCCATGCCTGGGCCACATGGCATCTCATAATTTGCCAAAGACCATGCCACATGTTGCCAACAGATTTGTCCAAACTATGCCAACTCAAAAATGACACATCATCACTTTCCATGTCACCTGCCACATCAGTGGTCGTACTCCTGCCACGTCATTCTCTACGGACTATACAGTCAGCACAATTTTTACCTGTTTGGCGATTCAAACAGATCGCGATATCTCTCTCATCCGACATCCGTTTGAACCCAAACGAGTTGTGTTGGGTTCGTGACAATGAGGGATACGCTCCTATTTGTTTTGAGGCAATTCCGAGAAATTTGATTTTTGAGTTAAATTTTGACCCCTGGTCCAGATTTTGATCATCGGTCAATTTTAAAATTTAAATGTAGAGAGGTAAGAACATAGAGGGATCATCACATTTCCATCCTCAAGAATTTACCATCAATAAGTAAGCACAAATAATACTAAAAAACCAGAGAGCCATGCTCTTTTTTTTTAACAACACAGTCCTTTAACTTATAACTCTGAGCTCTTGACAAAACCATAAGTAAATTCCAGGGTAGAGAATAAATAAATTTGAGTTCAATAACCAAGGCACAAACAAAATCCTTTAAATTTTTTTACAGAGAGGAACAAGAGTTAATTTAACAATGGAGGGTACTGAAAACACAAAGAGACCATGTCTGTTTTCAACACCCAGGAGGTCGATAACTTTTGACAGTAATTGACAGTGAGGCCACACATCATAACAGTCGTTACTATAGAAGATATGATAAGGCGGGTGTGAAAACTCTTTGTGAAATAATGCTAGGATGAAAATCGTATCAATTCGATACAAACCTCTATCAAATATTTTGGGCCAACCAAGATGGACTGTGGAAAGATTTCAAGGAAATCACAGTAAAGAACAACCATTAACAACATCTCTAAGATTAGATAAAGGAAACACACCAATTTTCAACAGTTGCTTTGCAACTTGGATAAAGATTACAACAATGACCGAGAGGGAAAACGAGTTGACAGCCATTGATTCACAGAATGGTGCTTAAAACCCCTCAACCATAAAACTCAGAGCCGGTTTCACCATTGTCACCATTATTCCACAGAGAACCATCATACAAACCCAAGATGACCAAGAAAATAACCAATGTGCAACCTTTATAATCAATAATGCCCATTACTCTGCTTACAAATACCAATATTTTGCAGTCATCACAGAGAAGCCATAACACCATAATTGCACACAGTCAAAAAACTCAAGAAAACATAGAACCCATGCAATTATGATCCACCATTTGTTTCAAAGTATAGATAGTCCATCATGGATGGAGATAAAAGAGTCATAGTTGTGAGAAAATCGCTTAAATGACAAGTTGGAATATCTTTTCGCTTCTAAAACCTGAAATTGCAGAGCTTCCACAACCAACAGAGAAATAATGCAACAATGCTAGGGTGACAGGCTCAATGCAACAATGCAGCATTTGGTATTATGTTATGTGTGAATGTATGTTTTCATGTTTAATGTTTAAATTCTAAGAGAGAAAGAGAATGAGTTTCAGTTGTTTCTCTTCCTAAGAGAATTTCCTGCAAGTAGTGCAGTGAAAACCTCCACATGGAGTGCGTTGACAAAGGTTCAGATTTTATCTCTGGAAGCTCAGGAGAGATATCGTTGTTCTCATTTCAGCAGAAGTGCAAGACAAGCACAGAAGCCGTCCAAGGTGTGCACAGGCTGGTCGAGACCTTAGAACTTATCAACTAAGGTTGAGAGATTGAAGGACTGTTGTTGCAAAGAAAGTGCAAAGAGTCAGGAGTTCAAGTACGCTGAAGGATTGTCGAAAGGAGTGCGTGCAGGAGTCTCCTTGAAGACCTGAGTTTGCAAAGAAAGCTAAGAAGGGTTAGGGCCTTTGAATCATTCAAGAGAAAGAAAGAAGCTCAAGTCGTTGTGCAGAAGTCACGCCCCAGAGAAGGATTGCAGAGTCGATTTTGAGACAGAGGTTCTTGAGGAGGAAATTGAAGGGTTGGAATTCTCCAAGGAAAACTCCCAAAATAGAGAGGACCATAGGATCCAGGAAAGTTGTGGGGAAGTTAAGTGTTGGACAGACCCACCTTCGAAAGGCAAGATTTAACGTGGACCATTGATTTCGATCATTGGACCATCAAGATCATTTTGGCATTTCGGGGGTCATAAGTCCGAAGTGTGGACGAAACCTTTGGTTGATCAAATCCCTGAAACGCGAAAAGAGTTTTCATGTATAAAGGCAAAGAGTGACGAGGTCGAAATTTCATAACTTCGGAATTCGGGGTTTCGGAGGTCCTGAGGACGAGTGATCATGACACAGGGGGGAGGAAAGCCTGAAATCACAAGTCGCAGCAGGATATTTGTAAGAATTTCGGGAATCGGCATTTCGGCATTCCTATTGACAAGGAGTAGAGTGCTCCACATAAGAAGCTCTAAAATCACGAGACGCAAAATACCTTTGGAGGAGCGTTTTGGCATTTCAGGATCCAGGATCTCGAGGAGACAGTGATTTGGAATCGAGAGTTTCGAACTCCCGGTTCGTGAAATCCCGGGGGAAGAAAACCATTTCGGCATTTCAGTAATTCTGGATCTGAAAGGTATAGGAGGTAAAGAGTTCGAGATCAAGCATCACGAACTCCCGGTACGCAAAATCGCACCAGTCTTCGGATCAAGGAGATATCCACAACCGTTGATCTCTTTGGAAGTGGGATACCAACATTTCGGTATTTCAAGGTTCGGCATACCAGAAATAATAATGACAAGGAACAAGGAGCAGTAAAGGGAAAATCCTGAAGTCGCGAAGTGCGACAGGACTTAGAGTGGACTTTTGGGATTTCAGTACTTTGGATTTCGGGACTCCGGAAGTCAAGAGGCAAAGTTGCACATCAACGCAACTCCCAAAATCGTGAAGAGCGAAAATCCGAAGTCAGTGGTGAGAAGTGTCTAGTGTTTGATGTTTTGGGTTTCAGGGGTCGAAGAGGTAAGGCACTCGACATCAGGATTCATGAAATCGTGAAATCCAGTATCCTAAAAGGAAAAGGGGAAAGTCCCAATGATAGTTGGGTGTTGATCGTGGAGTTCATGCCGGTGCAAAGATCACATGAGCATAACTCAGAAGGACCTATGAAATACACTAAGTTGGGTGTGTAAAGAATTTCTGAGAGGAAATAAAAGAGCCAGTCAGACTAAGGGGCCGAAATTGAAAGATCCTGTGCGAACTCCGACCTGAGGGTTGGAGTATTGCGTCACTTTCTTCATATCCTCGACCTGTAAAGACAAACTAGTTAACTGTCTCATGATCTAGATAATGCCTGAGCTAGATTATCCCATCGATATTGATTCAAGCTTCATGGCGATCTCCAAAGCTTCTACCTGAGATGCAATCTTCTGCTGCATCAGAGGGATTCTTATGTGTGGTAACAGCGCATTGATGAACCATTCTTTGTTCTATTCATCGAGGATCTAGAAATTTAATTGGCCTGTCAGGGTCTTGAATCTTTGGTCGAACTCCCAAATAGGTCCTGCTACCTTTTGTTTAATCTCTTTTAGTTCCGTAATACATTGTGACTCCAACTTAGGTTTCTTAAACTCTGCAATCAGCGCATTCTTGATCTCATTCAGGGGCTTAGGCTGTGCCAGTCCTTGGACAAGTTTCATGTACCAGCTCAGTGTGCGGTCCCTTAGCGTAGTGCTAAACTGGGTTCTCTTGATGGCTTCATCAATGATACTTTTAATATTCCATACAGCCTCACACAAAAACCAATGTTGATATGGATCTTCATATCCATATCCTCTAAATATAGGGAGTCTCATTTCATCTGCCATAAAGATGACTAGGGTTCTTGTCTGAGTAGATGTTGAGCTACTAGTAACAGTACTCTAAAGACTTTGGTGGTTCTAACTATTTTGGTTGCTAAGTATTGTTAGGACAACAGGAGGATTAACGTTACTTACTCCAGTAGTTTGCATAGTTCCTAAGGTTTCTGGCCTGCTTTGGCGTAGTTCTTCAGCTTCCCCTTCTTCTGTTCTGGTGGGCTCTGGATGCTCTTCGTCGGTTAGATCTATCTCTTCCCCACTATAGAAACCTTCTTCTCCATAGTTTTTCTTAAACAAGTTCTCAAGGTGAACTCCTCGGAATACTTTCCCACTGCACGTATGTCCTGCTTATGTGTCGTTGTCGCTGTCTGAGATCTTGAACATTATCCTTTTCAGGTCCGATCAATCTTTTGTATCTTCAAGATGTGGTTTTCATGCAAGAGCATCTTGATTCTTAGCTTCAGGAAGTGCAAAAATTTTCCTCTGGGTCCTTTGAAAAAGTATCTCTCGGCTTGGCTATATGATTTTGTTCTGTCAACAGCAAACTCGGTGATATACCCTCCGATGGTACTATCAAACTAGTGATCTATTGCTCTGGATACGGCGTTGTCGACTCTCTTTACCTTCTGGATCAATGTTGGTGTCCAAACCACAGGAGGTCTAGATCTGATTTCAAACTGTGTGTCAGCTAACCTAGCCAACCACTCATGTAGCTCTTGATGGATTCCTCCAAAGAAGATCTCATTAATGTCGGTGAAGATGTATCTTTGTAGCCAATCTTCAGTGCTTATTTTAGGGTTCTTGTTCTGGGATTCAGCGAAGTCCTTCTCTTGATCCTCTATCCACTTCTGAATCTCTGTCTTCGACAGGAACCACCTTGACATTCCCTTAAAAATATTCTTGTCCCAACAATGGAACCATTTGTTGGCACAAGGGAAGACCCAGGGTTCAGCTCCAAGAGCGCACCAACAAGCCCTAGCTACTGGCCCTTTCGGCAGCACCTGTGAAGCAGATGCAGTCTCACTCGAAGCAGATATGAGGGGGTTGCAGGATAGAGATGTCTACAACCAAGGGAATGTCTTCTTATTACAACAGCAGCCTAACATGCATCTACCATTCAACTAGCTAGATCTATCCTTCACAACTATAGATCTGATCTAATACAATAATGTAGATAAAAATATAACAACAACAGATCTCAAAGCATCAATCACACACACAAAAACAGATGTGCATGGTTCACCCTCTCTCTAGGGATACATCCACAGAACTTTGCTTATGATATATTAAGATAAAGCTTACAGTTCTGATCTGCACTCTTGGCTAGCAGATCCTCTCTCTCTGTCTCTCTTTCTCTCTCCCTTCCTGCACACCCAGCTGTAGGACTTGATTTTCGCACCCAGCTGAAGATCTTACAATACCAGAAGGCTCTCTCTCTCAGCACTTCTCTTACTCATAGTACAACATTCTCTCAATGAACAATCAACCAATAACAAGGCTTAACAATAGTATCGACTCGACCTAGGTCCTCTCAACCTCTATTTATACATTACAATCCCTCATCGATAGCCTCAGGTCAAAACCTAGGTGTCAAAACCCTAATTACCAAAACCCTAGGTGTCTACAACCCTAGGTCAACTTGACCCATTCTTTCTGGGCTTCGCCAGCCTGTCTTTCCTTCTTCATCTCGCAGTGCTCCAAGGCATCTAATGCTGGATTTTTCCACTTCCTGAGTCATCCTTGGTCCATATTCCTTGTTGATCTGTCATCCTCGATCTCCTCATCCAACGGCTTACTTTTCCACACTTCGCTCCATCTTTTCTGTTATTTTTCTCACTTCGATCCAGTGACAGTCACTATGTCTCCCGTGAAGCTCGCTTTTTACCTTTTCTTCCTCGTTCTTTGCTTCCTTCCATAACCAAGGGCCAACACCACCATTGCCTAACCTTGGGTTGTATAGGAAGTCCTTCATTGAAGTAGATGAAGTGAAGAAGCAATTGTAGCAGTTGTTGGAGCAGGGAGGCATGGACCCAGTACATCACCATGTGGTTCACCCATCATCATGGTGCCAAATAAAGATGGAAGTTGGAGAATGTGTATTGACTATCGTGCCCAATAATCTCACCATCAAGAATAGATATCATTTGCCAAGGATTGATGACTTGTTGGATCAACTATAGCAAGCCAAATTCTTCACTAAGTTGGACCAGGTTACCACCAAGTGAGGATCAAAGAAGAATACATGTGGAAGACAACATTCAAAACAAGACAAGGTTTGTATGAGTGGTTAGTAATGCCTTTTGGATTATGCAATGCACCTGCAACATTCATGAGACTCATGAATGATGTGCTACATCTCTTCATTGATTCTTTTTTAGTAGTATATTTGATGACATACTAATCTTTAGAAATACTTGGAAAGAGAACTTCTCACATGTGACACGGGTGTTAGAGACCTTGAATAATAATCAATTGATTGCCAACTTGTATAAGTGTGAGCTTGGAAAGACTTCCTTGCTATATCTTGGACACATGATTGGAGGAGGAGAGTCGAGGGTAGATCCCGAGAAGATTGCATCCATCACCCAATGGCCTATTCCCACCAATGTGATAGAGGTAAGGAGTTTCATGGGAGCAGCTCAGTATTTAAGGAAATTCATTGTAAACTTCTCTACAGTAGCAGCACCATTGCATGCCATAACTTCCAAGGGAAAGAGATTTCTGGGGTAAGACACAACAAAGAGAATTTGAATACTTAAAGAAGAAAATAATTGATTCTCCAGTGTTATTCATGTCAAATTTGCAATTTCCTTTTGAGCTAAAGACTTATGCTAGTGTATATGCAGTAGGAGTAGTACTCATACAAGGAGGAAGGCATGTGTACTTCCATTTAGAGTTGTTTCATGGAGCAGTGCTTGATTAACCCACATATGATAAAGAACTATTTGTAATTGTACAAGAAATGAATAAGTGGAAGCATTACCTCTTGGGAAAATAGACTATCATACACACAAACCATTAGCCACTTCAGTATCTACAAAGTCAGGGCAAGATGCAACAAGTGAGGCATTACAAGTGGTTAGGTTTCTTGCAGCAATTTCCTTTATTGATTAAGTACAAGAGAGGAGTCGTGAATAGACTAGAAGACATGCTCTCTCGACCACCATTAAATAAGATTGCAGCAATTGGAATGATAATGTGGCCTGAGCCTTTCACTCATGAACTTTTGAGTGAGGATTATGATGAGGATGAGGATTTCAAAGGAGTCTACAAATAACTAAAGGAGAGGATGTTCATTGTTATGGAAGGAAACAAATACCACCTCCAAGGTGGTTTGATGTACAAACTGAACAAACTATGCATACCCGAGACAGAAGGGTTCATTTGATGAGAGGAGCACACACTTCTAGGGTTGTTGGAAATGTTGGCATGACAAAGACAGTGGTGAATCTGCATCAGTATGTGTATTGGCCAAAGATGCAGGAGCAAGTGGCAAATTTTGTTAGAGTTTTCATTCTTTGCAACACTAGCAAGCCAAGCAACCAAAAACTTGCCTTGTACATGCCATTGTCAGTGCCAAGCAGACCTTGGGATAACATCTCTGTGGATTTTTTTGGAGATTTTCCTATGACTCGTAGAGGCCATGACTACTTGTTCATTGTGGTAGATCACTTTAGTAAAATGTGTGTTCATTCCCTTTAAGAAGACAATCTCTGGACAAGAAGCAGTTGAACTATTTTTCATCCATGTCTGGGTACACTTTGTATTTCCAACCTCCATCATATCTAATCGGGATAGTGGGTCCTTGGGAAGATTTTGGACAACACTTTGGGAGAGAATGTGGATACCAAGTTGAATTACTCCACTACCTTCCATCCTCATATTGGTGGAAAAACCGAGGTAGTAAACAGGACGTTGGTGCAATTGTTAAGGGATTACAACAACAGACATCCAAAAACTTGGGATAAACAACTAGTCTACATTCAACACTCTTACAATAGAGCACTTTATTATTCTACCTATAAATCTCCTTTTGAGACTTGTTTTGGTTATCTACCTCCTTCACCATTGGATATTGTTTATGGATAATAGAAGGAAGAAGCGGGACTACAAGGAGAAGAGAAGAAGGCAAGTGAATTTGTAGATAAGATCAAGCAGGTACATCTAAGTGCTCAAGAGCACCTCAAGAAGAGCCAGCAGTTGTACAAATCTAGGCATGATCAACACAAGGTGGATCATAAGTTTCGTGTTGGAGACCAGGTGTGGATTTATCTTTGTAGATAACGACTGCAAGGAGAATCAAAGAAACTCAAGCCCCTTCGATATGGACCAATTGAGATCATTTAGAAAGTGAACAAGAATTCCTTCCGACTGAAACTTCCACCTTATATGCAGAGAAACTCAATGGTGAATGTGAAAAATTTGAAGTTGTTTGAACCCTCCATGTTGGATGAGGAGGAAGAACATCAGGTTCTCCTGACTATTGAAGACCTTGCACCTCACGATCTTGAGAAGTTGAAGGAAGATACAGTCTTGCAGCACAAGGAGTGGACAACTCGCAGAGGACAACAAGAAATGTGGAAGATTGGTCTCAAGGGACATACTGCAAGGAAAGCGAAGTGGTATGATAGGAACCATATTGTAAGCAAGTTCCTTCATCTATCCTTGGAATCTTTTGGGGACCAAAAGCCTCCCAATTGGAAGGTGTGATCTGAATTGGATCCATCAAGAACAATTGGTTGTCGGGACAAAACTCTAAGATGACCAGCACAGGCATTGTTAAGGATATGGATGATGAAGGAAATCAACTTGTTGGTGTGAAGGGCCCCATGCCATCACGATTGATGTCCATTTTGTATGTAATATATGTAAAGTAGGGAAGTAAATTGTTGTATGTAAAGGAATAACGAAACTCTCATAGTACCTGTCCCCATGGGATAAAAGACAAATGAATAAAGAAATGAAGGATAAATGGACTAGATAGAAGTTGAAGCGTCGGGGATGCCTGACCTTCCAACTATCCTCCTAGTCGACTCAATATTCTATACCATATATCCCCACAATGAGAAATGGGTTCTTTGGTTGTGAATGATGTAGAGAGGTTGCCCAGATGTCACTGAGGAGCATAGAAATGAACCAGAGAGCCTATAACTTGTCCATTGTTGAATAAATAAGAGTCTAGCCGAAGCCAAAAGAATGATGGTTTTCCCGTTTGGGTTTCCAGGGTAAATTCTGAGTCTATGTGTGATGATGGTTTGTGGTTTCATTGTTCATGAATGTTTAATGGTGTGCATTGTAAATTAATGAATGTCGGCATATTGTTTAGAAAAGAGATCTTTGTACCCATTATTGTTTGAGTTCGTTTTATATGAATATGATCGTTATGGGTGTGTAAGACAGATTATCCACTCTTTAACCATAGTCGTGCATTGAATTTTGAGTTGGGAATCGACGACCATCCTTCATGAGCCGTTGCAAATTCAGTGGGGGCTTCTAATTTCATTTTTGAGTCATTGGGAACTTTCTCGAATTTGTTGGACGTTTTATCTTCGCCCACTAATTATAAACGGAATTATATCGAAATTCGAGGTTGTATGGGCATTCATTAGCCACCAAGGGACCATATACATGTTTTTGCAAATTTGTTTTTTATCAAGTTCTCCCCAAAATGTTTTCCCTTCGTCGTCGAATGTGAGATCAACTTCAATATGTTTTTTGTTGTTCATGAATACCCAAGTTGACTTCCATATGTTTTTATTTGTCAGCGAAGACCCAAATTAACTTCCCCACATTTTTAGTTGCTCTGGGTTGCCAAAACTCGCCCTTGACATTTTTTTGCATTGTGGGTTATTAAGAATAGTCTCCCAAACAATTTTGCACACCACAAGTGATCAAATTTGCCTCTTGAGCTTTCTTTTCAGTCGTTGGTCAATAAATTTGACTTCCCCAAGTTTTCCCTCCACATTTGGGCACCGAATCCGCCTCTTCGCTCTTTGTTTTTCCCATGGGTCGACCCAATTTGACTTGGCTTTCTCTTGGTCGAGTTCCCTTCTTCAGTTGATCGACAATGATCCCTTGGTAGACTTGCATGTCCTCCAACTCAACTTGGACTAATTCGACTTGAGTCATTTCGACTTGGACGAATTGCTTTGCTTCCGACCCGACTTCTCATTTCTTTCCGACTCGATTGATGGCTTGATTGGTCGAGAATTTTCCCAATAAGAAAAATGGAGAGCATCCATTGCACAAGATTCACACACAGAAAATAGTTTGTATTATTCACACTCACACAGATACATTACATGTATATATAGTTGGAGTGAGATCCAACTAATTCTAATCTTGGAGATTTAGGTTGAGAGAATATTTCAACAGTCTCCTACAAAACCTCAAGTCAATCCCCAAACTTAGCACACGACATTAATGTGAGCATTATCTCTAACATTCTCTTCATTCAAAGAACCAAATTTATAAATGTTTCACAAAAAATTATGTGTTGATGAGATGAATAAACTATAAGTCTACAGTTTATGGATCATTGATATCATGATTCCATCTTTTCCTTCATAATTTTGGCCAATCCATTAAAGCTCATAGCCCATAATAATCCATACAAGCTCATAGCTCATAATAAGGTCTTTATATGGTGATTAAGGTTTGCCATATTTAAAAGAAATGATGGGATAAGAGAACCCTATCCCTAGTATGTCATTCTAAACGAACGACATACAACCAACCATTGTTTTCCCTCTCTAACAAGAAGATTTAATAGCTAAATTCCAATACTCTCTCTCATGAAGGGTAGTTAGGGTTCATCAATTCTTTAACGCGATGGCGATAAATACTTTTCACATTAACGTCGATTAACTCAACAATGAGCAATGAGATGGAACGGGTCTTTCCACCGGCTGACCACTATCCGTGGTAGGTTTGACTTTATGGCTATGAACTGGTTATTAAAAACAAATTAGTGTTCTGTCCTAATTGTTCGGTGTCCCCTTTCTTTCAATCTTTATGTTTATAGTTCCATGCAAGTTGGGTACTTTTTCCAACTTTATTAACTAATTATTGTTCACGGATGGACCAAACAAGGAAGAATCATCCCATGCCATTTGTTTTGGACCAATGGCTGGATTTTATGTTATTATTATTGTTGGCATTGAATATATGAGGCAATATTTGAAAAGGATTCAAAGACAAGTGAGTTGTGGTCACATGAACATAGGGAATGGGTTAACACAAGTAGTTAAGAGATAGAGGCTGACATGTTTGGTTGGTGAGGGAAGGAAAGATTTAACATCATAAGATTAAGCCACTGGACCATGTGACACCACTCTTCCATCTTCAATATTTGTCAAAGTATTTAACACCATAAGATTAAGCCAGTGGGACCATGTGACACCACTCTTCCATCTTCAATATTTGTCAATTGGCAGAGGTTTGATGTGATATTATATAATTTGAAATCATTATTATTGTATTTTTTATTAGTTAATGAAAATAAAATAATGATGAAAGTTTTTATTAAGGTTTAAATATTACTTAAAGCATGTTCATGTATATCTTATACCAATACTTATGATATTAATTAGATTTAGGTACAAATATACTTTAGTCATAATAATTTCACCAAAGACTTGCTTTCACAAGTTTATACTTAGGTACAAATATACCTTAGTCATAATAATTTCACCAAAGACTTGCTTTCACAAGTTTATATGTATGTGCTTGTGTTGATAGGTATGTGCTTGTG
>JZKD02S1647819.1:115445-127005 GCA_000966675.3 Picea glauca | reverse complement strand
ACAATGACAAAACTCCCTACGAACTATGGAAAGGAAGCGCAGACAACAACCTCTACATCAAGGTAACTCAAGATAGTATTTTATTAATTGAAATTTATGTTGATGATATTGTTTTGGAATTACTAATGACAGGTTAAGCCAGAAATTTGAAAAGGATATGCATAATGAATTTGAAATCTCATTACTTGGAGAACTATCCTTCTTTTTGGGTCTTCATATATGTCAAATAAACTAATGAATTTTTATTTCTCAAACTAAGTATATCAGAGAAATACTAAAGAGTTTTAGAATGGAAGATTGGAAACTAGTTACCAATCCTATGCAAACTAGTTGCAAGTTGAGAAAAGATGATGATTCAAAGTCTACAGACCAGAGGCAATACAGGTCAATGATTGGTAGCTTACTATATGTGACAACATCCAGACCAGATGTAATGCAGGCARTTAGACAGGTGGCACGATTTAAAGAAGCACCAAAGGAATCACATGTATTAGCAGTGAAGAKGATTTTCAGATATCTCAAAGGAACATAAGAGTTTGGATTATGGTATCCAAAATGAAAGGATATATCACTTATTGCCTACACAGATGCAGATTGGGAAAGTTGCATTGATGACTAAAAAAGCACCAGTGGAGCAACATTCTACTTGGGTGGGTGTTTAGTATCATGTTTAATCAAGAAAAAATCATCAATATCCTTATCTATAGCCAAGGCTGAGTATATTGCAGCAACAACATGTTGTACACAGGTTCTATGGATGAAACAAAATCTGATAGATATACAGGTTGAGTATGATGAGCCCATTCCAATCTATTGTGATAATACAAGCACCATAAATATCTCAAATAACCCGATGATGCACTCCAAGACAAAGCAAATTCCAATCAACTATCACTTTCTACAGGAACAGGTTGCAGAGAAGAACATCAGAGTTGAATATGTGCGCACAAAAGAACAAGTGACATACATCTTTACAAAACCACTTCCACGAGAAGCCTTTGAGTATCTTCGCTAGAGACTAGGAGTAATTTCTACTCCAAAATGAGTGATTTTGAATGATTATCTTATATGTCTTATAACTACATGAGGAAGCACCATAAATAGGACAATTCAAGTTGGGAGATCAGTTTCAAGAAGAGTTATGTTACGGGGTGAATCCCCGGATGGAAAGATACATTTTCCATTGATGAAAAAGGGAGAGAGATTTATCATATGCAAAGGTAAATTCTTGGAGAGAGAGCATAGAGGCATGTTTCCAAGGGGAGCAATTGTCACAAGGGAATAATGAGCGATACGACTTCAAAGTGATACCCTTTTTCAAAGGGGGAGATATTATTGATATGGAGGGACAGAGAGTAATTAGAGGCTTATAAACACAAAGAAAAATCAAAGGCATGTAGACAGGGGGAGCAACCCCAAGGAGAGTTCAGTCAGGATGAGAAGCCCCAAAGGGAGATACCCTTTTCCATTGATGTCAAAGGGGGAGAGCTAGAAACATTGATGAGGAATATAATCATGAATGTTATCATGACTAATTGTTGCCAACAATGTTGGTGTTTCCATCATTGTCAAAGGGGGAGATTGACAGACAATTTCCTTAGGTTGATGGAAAATTGGTTGTCATTGATGTCAACCATTGGAGAGTGATATTGTAGATTTATTTCAACACTCAGTGATTGATGTCAACCCTTGGAGAAATTCCGGTAGCGAATTCCGGTAGCACAAAGGTTTGGGTAATGGAGCCAAGGTCATTTCATGTATAATGGTATGAGTTTTAATATATTTGAAGGTAAGACTATTCTAGATGGATAGTACATGTCATTCTATTTTCAGTGGTATGTGGAACGTCACATAACTCCTCATGGTTAGAGAGTTATGGCCATGAGAAGTTGGAGAAGCCAGGTTTGGGTAATGGACCCAAGCTTGTTTGATGGATAATGGTATGAGTTTTGATATATTTGCAGGAAAGAATATTCTATATGGATAGTACATGTCATGCCATTTCCATTGGTATGTGGAATGTCACATAACTTCTCAAGGTTAGAGATTTATGGCCATGTGAAGTTGGAGAACCCTCATGAGTCATCTAGAAGCCCCAAAAGGTCAAAGTAGTCAAAGTGGTTTAAGAGATTTTAGAAGGTAAATAATAATGTGAAGTGATGAGTGTACTATAAGTCAAAGTGAATAAAAAATAAATTATTTAAATAATAAATTTAATGGATAAATTAGAAATGGGTTAACCCTAAAATAAAGAAAGTGGGTTAAGATGGTTAAAAGGTAACCCCTTGAGGAAGCTACATGAAAGTATAAATAAGAGGATGGCTCTCTCATTTTAATCACACTTGAGCATATTGAATATCTATAGGTGGTTGAGGTAACCAAAGGATATATAAGCCTAATTTTAGAGGGAAGGTGAAGTAAAGAAGGCCAAAATTCAAGGGAGGATACATTCTTTTGATGATGTTTTCTAAGGTATGTTATTTACAGGTCATCTCACCATTTTCCCAATAACTTTGTTTCTAGAATGATTCAGACCGTGAAATTTGGAGGCCATTAAGGAAACATATCCAAGCATCCATGGTACAAATTGCAGCTTGTGGGTCATTGTATATTTGGAGTTACACGCTGTGGAAAATAGGGTTTGTGGCCATTCCTGAAACTATTCTAAAACAAGTGTTTCGGGTAAAAACGTCATAACTTCTTCATAATAGATCCAAATTCAGTAAGACCAAATGTGTTGGTTAGAGCACAGTCTATAGTATTATGTGTACAATTTGCATATCCATACAACAAATATTTCGTGCAAGGAACACTCTACAAGTTCACTCTCTAGAATAGGCCATAATTCAACAAGGTATGCTATTTTTTCTATAACTCCTTTTCTGAGAGGTTCCAAGAAGTGAAACCTAGAGGAATTTCATAAAACATAGTGAAGAACATTGTGTACTATTTTCAGATCTTTATTCATTACAGGTACATAGTTATGATTATTTCGAGTTAGGGTTTTTTACTAATCCAAAACTAGTCATGTGAGACTAAAGTAAAGTTTGATGAAAATGCTAGTCTCTTGTTGTTAAAGTTAAGGAAGGTTTGCAGGTATGTGATCATATACACCAGGTCTATTACAAAGTTACAAATCAGATTTGGATGACGAAATTGATGATGGATTTTGGTTGAGGTACATGTTGGGTACATGGTTGAGACAAGTAGTTGATGAGTCGGCACATACATCAGGTGTATAGTAGATGATGTTGGTACATCTTGATGAGTCATAGTTGATGAGTAGTTGATAAATTATTGGTACATACTTGGTACATGGTTGCTACATTGGTGTACTGTGTATGTGTATGATTGTTCATTTGTCCATTGTTTATTTACTCTGCAACTATTGGATGATAATGCTACATTGATATAAAACTTGCATTTTGTGGTTAAAAAGGACAATTTCTCTATTACTAATTCACCCCCCCTCTCAGTATCCAACAATTGGTTTCAGAGAAGGTGCCTTCAAGAATCAGTTTAACCACTGAAAGGTAGATCATGGAGAGAAACAACATGTATAAACATGGAATACCATAGTTTGATGGACATAAGTATGCATTCTGGAGTAGAAGGATGAAGACATATATATAGGCACAAGGATTTGAAATTTAAAAATCTTTAGTAGATGGATACAAGGAACCATCAGTTCCTCCAACAAGTGAAAGAACAATAAAACTTGGTCAAAATAATTACAAAGCTACAAATGCACTTCTAAATGGTCTTGGTGTCGGTATACACCAAAGTTATGCATTGTAAATCCGCTAAAGAGATTTGGGACAAATTTCAAAATATTTATGAAGGAGATTCAAAAGTCAAAGCATAAAAGCTTCAAACTTACAGAGGTCAGTTTGAACAACTAAAGATGAAGGAAGATGAGAATATTGAAGCTTACTTCTTATGATTCGATGAAACAGTAAATGCAATAAAATGATTGGGAGAAGAAATTAAAGGTTCAAAAGGCACTAAGATCTCTTCCTATGAGATTTGATCCTAAGATATCAACACTAGAAGAGGAGCAAATCTAGACTCAATAAGTATGAACGAACTACATGGAATCTTCACAGCATATGAAATGAGAACTGAACAAGAAAATCCATATATAAAAGAAGCATCTTTCAAATCATCCAAAAGGTCAAAGAAAAAGGGAAAGAAAAAAGAAAAGGAACATATAAGCATGAGTGACATCTCAGAAGATGATGAAGAAATGACCAATTTTGTCAAGAGATTGAACAACATAACCAACGACAGATATAAACATAATCTTCCATTGATTTGTTTTAATTGTGATGGTTTTTGTCATTTTTCTAACAAATGTCCTCACAAGAAAAATAAGGGGAATGATGAAGATTACTCAAATAAAAAACAAACATATAAAGGCAAAGGAACCACAAAGAAAGTTTTCAAGAAAATCTTACACACCAAAGAAGACATCTCCTCATCAGATGAAGATGAAGTTAGTGACAGTGAGACATAAAGTGTTCTATTCATGGTAGTAGAAGACTCTGATGAATAATACACCAAAGAAGAATATGAAGAGGCAGAAGTTGACTACCAATAAGAATTGTTGACTTCCATATAAGTTATAAGAAGAGAAAAGAGGAAAAACAAGAAGCTACAAGAAGAACTAGACAAGAAGGAAGACACTCAAGAACTAGAGTATATCATCAAGGAATTGAAGGTACAAATAGAAGAATATAAAAGAATTGAAGAATCACTCAAAGAACAGTTAGAATAAAGAGACATGATCATTGGATATTTGGAAGCAGAGATTGTCACATTGAGAAAGGATATTCAAAAGAAAAATATACAGAACAACTCAAAAGTTTTGGATGACATTATCAACAGTCAAATCCCTAATCATGACAAGTCCGAACTTGGATACAATTAGATAGAAAAGGGATCAAGCTCCAAAGCAGCAGAACAAGAAACATATCGAAAATGTTATGCAGAAACAATCAAAGGGGATAGGAAGACATACAAGTAAGATTATAGGGACACTCCTCCACTGAGAAGATTCAGATTTCAGAATCAACGATCGACAGAAACAAATAGGCCTCAGGAAGAGGAAGGATTCATAAGAGTAACTCCTTTCATAAAAAAATCAACTCTCAGGTATCAAACTATCTTTTTTGGTTTACGTTATGCATGCAATAATTTTGGACATAAAGTTGTAAGTTGCAGAGCTAATAGAAGGAACATAAACAACTTTGAAAGACACACAAAAAATGATTATCCAAGAAGGTCTAGTGAAAAACAGAGAAGAACCTACAACATGTTTGAATCATTGAGCACTGAAGTGGAATGCTACATGTGCAATAACTTTGGAGATATGTCCAAAGATTGTAGAAGGATAGTCCCTCCTAGAGAACCACAATAGAAAAACAACAGTCACAGACAAGAGCCTTAGACGAGAGCATGGATTCATAGATTTTTTCAGAGACAAAAGAAAATTATCATAATGGATGATAATTACATAGGAAATGGCTTGAACAATGCTAATGGATTCCAAATTGACAGATATGTTTTGGACACATGCAGTGCATACAACAATTCACATTCAAAACAGAGTAATGCTTAGATACAATAATGACAAAACTCCCTATGAACTATGGAAATGAAGCGCAAACAACAACCTCTACATCAAGGTAACTCAAGGTGGTATTTTATTAATTGAAATTTATGTTGATGATATTGTTTTGGAAGTAGTAATGACATGTTAAGCCATAAATTTGCAAAGGATATGAATAATGAATTTGAAATCTCATTATTTGGAGAGCTATCCTTCTTTTTGGGTCTTCAAATATGTCAAAGCAACCAAGGAATTTTTATTTCTCAAACTAACTATATCAGAGAAATGCTAAAGATTTTCAGAATGGAAGATTGAAAACTAGTTACCACTCCTATGAAAACCAATTGCAAGTTGATAAAAGATGATGATTCAAAGTCTACAGACCAGAGGCGATACATGTCAATGATTGGTAACTTACTATATGTGACAACATCCAGACCATATGTAATGCAGGCAATTGGACAGGTGGCACGATTTCAGGTAGCACCAAAGGAATCACATGTATTAGAAGTGAAAAGGATTTTCAGATATCTAAAAGGAACATAAGAGTTTTGATTACGGTATCCAAAAGGAAAGGATCTATCACTTATTTCCTACACAGATGCAAATTGGGCAGGTTGCATTGATGACTAACGAAGCACCAGTGGAGAAACGTTCTACTTGGGTGAGTGTTTAGTATCATGGTTAATCAAGAAAAAATCATCAATATCCTTATCTATAGCCGAGGTTGAGTATATTGCAGCAACAACATATTGTACATAGGTTCTATGGATGAAACAAATTCTGACAGAAATACAGGTTGAGTATGGTGAGCCCATTCCAATCTATTGTGATAATACAAGCGCCATCAATATATCAAATAACCCGGTGATGCACTCCACGATGAAGCACATTCCAATCAAGTATCACTTTATATGGGAACAGGTTGCAGAGAAGAACATCAGAGTTGAATATGTGGGCACAAAACAACAAGTGGAAGACATCTTTACAAAACCGCTTCCACGAGAAGCCTTTGAGTATCTTCGCTAGAGACTAGGAGTAATTTCTACTCCAAAATGAATTTGTTTGAATTCTTATCTTATATGTCTTATATATACATGAGGAAGCACCATAAATAGGACAATTCAAGTTGGGAGATCAATTTCAGGAAGAGTTCTGTTAGGGGGCGAATCCCCGGATGGAAAGATATCTTTGCCATTGATAAAAAAGGGAGAGATATTTATCAGATACAAAGGTAAATTCTTGGGGAGAGAGCATAGAGGCATGTTTTCAAGGGGAGCAATTGTCACAATGGAATAATGAGCGATCTGACTTCAGAGTGAAACCCTTTTTCAAAGGGGGAGATATTACTCATATGAAGGGAGATAGAGTAATTAGAGGCTTATAAACATAAAGAAAAATCAAAGGCATGTAGACAAGGGGAGCAACCCCAAGGAGAGTTCAAACAAGAGGAGAAGCCCCAAAGGGAGATACACTTTTCCATTGATGTCAAGGGGGGAGAGGTAGAAACATTGATGAGGAGTATAATTATGAACGTTATCATGACTAAGTGTTTCCATCAATGCCAAAGGGGGATATTGTCAGACAGTTGGCTTAGGTTGATGGAAAATTGGTATGGATTTTTGGTTGTCATTGATGTCAACCATTGGATACTGATATTGTATATTGACGCCAACACTTAGTGATTGATGTCAACCCTTGGAGAAATTTTGGTAGTGAATTCTGGTAGCATAAAGGTTTGGGTAGTGGAGCCAAGGTTGTTTAATGCATAATGGTATGAGTTTTAATATATTTGAAGGTAAGACTATTCTATATGGATATTACATGTTATTCCATTTCTGGTGGTATGTGGAACATCACATAACTCCTCATGGTTAGAGAGTTATGGCCATGAGAAGTTGGAGAACCCAGGTTTGGGTAATGAACCCAAGTTTGTTTAATGGATAATGGTATGAGTTTTGATATATTTTCAGGATATAATATTCTAGATGGATATTACATGTCATGCCATTTCCATTGGTATGTTGAAAGTCACATAACTTCTCACGGTTAGAGAGTTATGGCCATGTGAAGTTGGAGAACCCTCATGAGTCATCTAGAAGCCCCAAAAGGTCAAAGTAGTCAAAGTGGTTTAAGATATTTTAGAAGGTAAATAATAAAGTGAAGTGATGAGTGTACTATAAGTCAAAGTGAATAAAAAAGAAATTATTTAAATAATAAATTTAATGGAGAAATTAGAATTGGGTTAACCCTAAAATAAGGAAAGTGGGTTAAGATGGTTAAACGGTAACCCCTTGAGGAAGCTACATGAAAGTATAAATAAGAGGAAAGGCTCTCTCATTTTAATCAAACTTGAGCATATTGAATATCTACAAGTGGTTGAGGTAACCAAAGGATATATAAGACTAATTTCAGAGGGAAGGTGAAGTAAATAAGGTCGAAATTTAAGGGAGGATAAATTCTTTTGATGATGTTTTCTAAGGTATGTTATTTACAGGTCATCTCACCATTTTCACAATATCCTTTTTTCTAGAATGATTCAGACCATGAAATTGGGAGGCTATTGATGAAACATATCAAAGCATCTGTGGTACAAATTGCATCTTGTGGGTCGTTTTATTTTTGGAGTTACACGCCGTGGAAAATAGGGTTTGTGGCCATTCCTGAAACTAGTCTAAAACAATTTTTTCGGGTAAAAACGCCATAACTTCTTCATAACAGATCCAAATTTAGTAAGACCAAATGTGTTGGTTAGAGTATAGTCTTTAGTATTCTGTGTAAAATTTTCATATCCATACAACAAATATTCCGTGCGGGGAGCGCTCTACAATTTCGCTCTCTAGAATAAGCCAGAATTCAACAAGGTATGCCATTTTTTCTATAACTCATTTTCTGAGACGTTCCAAGTAGTGAAACCTGGAGGAATTGCATAAAACACACTAAAGAACATTGTGTACTATTTTCAAATCTTTATTCATTACAGGTACATAGTTATGATTATTTCAACTTAGGGTTGTTGACTAATCCAAAACTAGTCATGTGAGACTAAAGTAAAGTTTGATGAAAATGCTAGTATCTTGTTGTTAAAGTTAATGAAGGTTTGCAGGTATGTGATCATATACACCAGGTCTATTACAGAGTTACAAATCAGATTTGGATGATGAAATTGATGAGGTCTTTTGGTTGATGTACATGTTGGGTACATGGTTGAGGCAAGTAGTTGATGAGTTGGCACATACATGAGGGGTATAGTTGATGATGTTGGTACATCTTGATGAGTCATAGTTGATGAGTAGTTTATAAATGATTCGTACATACTATTAGCAACAATTATTGTCTTGGGCCTAAGAGCATTCAGGTCTGCAGGTGCACAAAGAACGCCTAAGCGTAGCACGTAAAACCGCATTTCAGGCTAAAATCAAGTGAGCGGGCGAAATTACGTTGTCAATGGACCAGATTCATCTATAGAAGCAGATTGATGGATGACAGGGAATCGCAGTTAGCAGAGTTGCGTCGGGATTAGCGCGATGGATAATGCCTATATTACATGAAAGACATGTTATCAGCCATCAATCCAAAGGACATGTGGCGCGTGATCTAGTCACGTCGACATTTCAACATTCGGGAGTTCGAAGGGTGAGGGTTTCTTGTCACTATACATCTAGAAACCCTGAACCCCAAAACATCGAAGCACCGAGAGTTGGGCCCACAGTCATGGAACCTAATCACAAGAGGCACAAACTTGGGAAAAGGGTGTTGGTGTGCACCATGTAATGGGACAGGCCCCAAGCTGCCGACGTCATATCAGTCATCTGATCCAGTGGGGATAGGTGGCAGCCAGGCGATGTTTCAGTAATCAGCATTTCGAGAGACAAGGGACCTCGGGCGCATTGAACTTAAAGGGGGTACAGATCTAGGTGGCCAGGATCTACACGCTTAGATCTACGGTTAGGAGTGGATTCCAAAGCCCCCCCACCATTCTACCTTTAAACGGAGGGGGGGGGGGTTCGGAATCGGGTGCACATCTCTCCAATGACCAGGATCATGGCATCTAGACTAGCGACACTCAGGCATTTCTGACCCCCCTTTGCTATCCCGACTTTAATAAAGGTGTGGGGCCCCCTTCCTGACATGTCACCTTCTGTACCATCCTCCCGCTGTTAACGTGGTGACTCCTCATTGCGTATGCCCCCACTTCTTCCAAATCACTTACTGTCTCCCTCTTTCCCTATCATCTGTCCACTCGCCCTCATGGTATATCCATTTCCTCTTTGCCCCCTCTTGCCTTCTGACACCTGGCCTTCTCCCTTCCACATTGCTCAGAAATGTTCCCTTCGCTCTCCTAGGTGTCAAGCCCGCGTGTTCTGCCACGTCCATCCACATCGCCCCTCCCCACCTCATTGTCCTCTCACCTTCTGTCGTGTGTCTCTTCCCCCTCAGTCACCTCCACCTTAGCACCTTCCACCATCCACTTGTTCCCTGACGCTCCATGTTTCTTCCACCTGTGTCCTGTCCATACCCCATGGCATTCCTCATCCGATGTCACCACTCCCATTCATTCGCCATCGCCTCCACAGTATTGGCACCATCACCCCCGTCATACCCTCGTCCACATCCGTCGTAGGGGTCCCTCGCAGTATCCTAGCGAAGCAGCATCCAAAGAAAGATTGTTCAGCTGATCCAGGTGGCACCATTAGGAGACCGCCACGTCTCAGAAGACAGAGCTGACCGAGGCCGTCCCCAATCCCAAAGAAGCAGTTATTGTGGCAATTGGAAGTAGTTGAACATCATCTCTTCCATCAATGGAAAGTCCGTCAGAGGACTAGAAGTAGGTCGATTCACCTGCAGAAGGATAGTCTGGATTCTGATTGGGTTTGTCATAGGTGCACGATCATCCAGAGTCTGCATGCGCAGATTTCCAGAAGACATGCAAATGCAATGTTTCAATTGCAGTGTCTCGTTTTCGCTCCTGTGTTTTTTGTTGGTGTATATGAAGGCGTTTTCACAATTTTTTTTGGGGGGGGGTTGGAGGGTTGAGCAAGGCTCCCGGTTGTAAAAACTTTAATGAAGCACTAGTTATTCTGGTTATGCATGGACTCTTGAGACTTCTTGGCTTATGAATGTCAGTTTCTTTCACGTCTTTGTTTACAATGTGTTAGAGCAGCTCAGAATTGGAGGATCCAGTCGAGTTGTAACTATTATAGGATGATGTAGGTTGGATCATTGTAATAGTTGCATTGTTTCTAATCAGTCCTTGTGATTTTCTTAGCGCTGAACAACTTGGAATTGGAGGATCCAGTCAAGTCCCCCCTTCAGTTCCTTGAAGCCCTGAACCAAGAGGATCTTGCATTCAGAGTTTTTCTTATGCAAACTGCTGAAAGGCCTGTTTCCTGAGGTAGTTTGCTCACTCCTCTCACCAAGTCTTCCACCTGCTCATCTTTTAATCAACTCACTAACTGAAGTTAGATCAAGACCTCCTTTGTTCCTTACATACCAGACGTGGTCCCTGAGTTAGAGCGATATCTTCTTGACTTTCTATCCATTTGATCACCCATTAAAACTATCATGACATAAAACTGATGGGTGTTGGGCTCTGCTCCTGCAAGCAATCCAGGAGTGACTTCTGACGCTAACATCTCTAGCGCCGCTGCCGGGGACGAAGTTGAAGATTTTCCCCAGGATTGAACGACATTGAGCCTTTGATTCTGAAGGTGCATCAGGTATCAGATCCCTTCAAGATTTCTACTGTGCACCTGACGACTCCACTGTGGCGACTCCACCGTTTCCACAACCCTGTTTCAGTTATGGCTACTTTAGCACACCTGAAAGCTGACCCATGTTGGTCACTATAATTGCTTAATTAATTTCAAACAACCAAGTGAAACATAAATTATCAACCCAGGGAAGTCTTTTGTTTCAAAGATAGTTGCGCACTATATATGCTCAATT
>JZKD02S1647819.1:105223-115435 GCA_000966675.3 Picea glauca | reverse complement strand
GAGGTTAGATGCCTCCTTGAATACTTTTTGTCTTCCAATCTGCAATGCTTGATCTACTGAAGGATATTGACTTTCAAATAATAAGGTGGTTACAAAATTATGAGTCATACCTTCCCAATTTGTAGTGATGAGGCGCAACTCTACCTGAAGGTACCAGTTGATAGGTGTCATTTCCAGTGTGTTCATGAATTTGTGCACCCACTACTCTTGAGGAATGTTGCTCTAGTCTAATTCACAACTTTTCACATGGTCCTTTGGGCAGCTTCGACCTGTGTATCAAACTTCACATCCTTCTACTTGTGCTGAGAACCACGTTGTCATCAAGGTACGACATTGTACCCATTCTGTAATGTTGTTTTTGTGTGTCCCCCACCATGTTGCTAGTGTGGCCTTCAGGGCCTCATCCATTGGAAACAATCTTTGTTAAATTAGTACACTTTATTCAAATTCCAACAAGAAGGTTTCTAAAGGATTTAGACCATCAAAGGTGGGCAAGTTACTTACTGTTGTGTCGATCCAGCGAACTTCTCTGGTTAATCTAGCACATCTTCTGGTAGATACTTCATACATTTTATTCTGCCAATTCTCCAGTGATTCTTCTGAGTCTGATGAACATGCACTATCACTTCACCAGATTAGGTTTCCATCGGTCGTAGGATTAATGTAATCATGTTGTCCAGTTGTTAATTTGTATATTTTTTCCAATTCATATGCGTGATCTTCTTCTCTAATGGGCTCTGTGTATCACTGACCTTCATATGGATCTAAAGGCACAATGACCTTAAGGCCATCTCTTTCAAACATCATACATCTTTTCTTTAAATCAACCACAGTGGAATTATTGAAAGCCCAATCAATTCCTAACAGTGCAGAGTAAGGACAACTATCATCAACTATCTCAATTACCTCAAAATCTGCAAGTGTTCTTACTCTGTCGATGTCCACAGGGACATGTTCCAATCGACCAAAGGGGATGGTAGCTTGTTGCTTAGCCATCCTGAGCCTGATAGGGGAATAGATCAAATTTGGTTTTCCCATCAGTGCCCAAGTTTGCTTCATCATGACATTGACCTCCAAATCTAAGTCGAGGACCACATAATCTATATCATATTCTCTTATTTGAGAATTCAAGTGTAATTCCTTATTTGTCCTTCTCTTTTTAATGATTTAGTGTACTTCCCTATTCAGTAAGGGGTCTATATTTCCTAACTCATATTGTCTGATTAAATTTTGTAGTTCTTGTATAGTGCTCTCATCCTGAATCAACTTAATACAAGTATATAGAAATTCTATGAGCTTGCTTACCTCTTTTCCTTCTCTTGGTGAAGCAGAATGATCAAATGCATGAGGCTACCCATTTTCTCTTACTTCTAGCCGTGTCTTTGATGAAGAGCATTGGTCTGATTTGAACTCTTTTCTTTCCTCCTCAAATATATGTCTTTCTTTATTTGCATTGAAAGTTTGGGTCTTCTTTGTAGCTTTCCTGATTCCTGAGTCTTATGTAGCCTTTCCTTGGATTAGTCTGTCTTCTCTTGTAAAAGTGCCTCCTCTAGTTATAACAGTGACCCTAGGGTCTTCTCCACAAGGTTCATCCTTTATCAGTTTCACTTGCGGGTTCTATTGAGGTCCACGTCTCTCCTAGAGATTAGCTAGTGATCCTAGACATTCCTCAATAACATGTTCGAAAGAGTTGCAATAGTTGAAAGTGGTACACGGGTTCTGACAGTCTCTTGTGAGGTGTCATGGTTGTGCATAGTTATAACAGATTATATGTCCTTGGCCTCGACCCATACCTCCTCCTCCTCCTCCTCCTCTGAATCCACCGCGACGGTTGAATTTTCCTCTCTCAATGGATTTATACTGTGTAGTGTTTCCTTCTTGCTATACTTCACCTTGAATTTTGTATATGTTTTGTGACCTTTCATGCATGAGATCGTAAGCCCTACAATCCCTATCATCATGTCCCACGAACTTACAGAACGTGCAATACAAATTTTTGGGTGTCTGAGCATACTTTTGCATCTAATATCACTCACCGGGGCGATTTCTATTTCGACATACCTCGCACCAGGGTAAGTTGACTTGCTCCAAAGGGATCGGAGCTCCAAAGGCCAAGTATTCATGGGATAGGGGACATTGTTTCTTGTCATGGCCTTCTGATCTACATCTGACATTCCATATGTCTTCTCTTTTATCTTTCCCTTGTCTTTTTTCATATCTTTGACCTGCAGAGACAAACTACTTAGCTGACTCAATATTTGACTCATACCTGAGTTGGATTCTCCCATAGGGGTTTATTCTAACTTCATTGCGATCTCCAGCACCTCAGCCTGCGAAGCAATATTCTACTACATCAAAGGAACTCTGATGTGTGGTAAAAGGGCAGCAATGAACCATTCTTTCTTCTGCTCATCTGGGATCTGAAAAGTCAATCGTCCTGTTAAGGCCTTGAATCTTTGATCGAATTCCCAAACGGGTTTGGCTACCTTCTTCTTGATCTCTTTCAGCTCTGTAATACATTGTGACTCCGACTTGGGTTTCTTGAACTATGCAGCTAACGCATTCTTGATCTCATTCAGTGGCTTAGGTTGTGCAAGTCCTTGGACTAGCCTCATGTACCAGCTTAGTGCATGATGCCTTAGGGTAGTACTAAACTGGGTTCTTTTAACAGCTTCATCAGTGAAATTCTTAATATTCCATACGGCTTCACATAGGAACCAATGTTGATCAGGGTCTTTAGACCCATCTTCCCTAAGGATAGGGAGTCTCATCTCATCTTCCATAGATCTTTCTAGGTTTCCTAGGTTTCCTGTCTGAGTATATGCTAAATTGCTAGTAATAGTACTCTGAGGAATCTAGTGACTCTGACTATTCTGATTGCTTGGTGCTGCTGAAACAACTGGGGGATTAATAGTACTTACTTTAGAAGTCTACGTAGTTCCTGAAGTTTCTGGCTCATCCCGATGAGGTTATTCATCTTTTCTTTCCTCTACCCTAGCAAGTTTTGAATCCTCTTCGTCCATCAGGTCTACCTCTTCTCCACTGTAGAAACCCTCATCCCCGCAGTTCTTCTTGAATAAGTTCGCAAGATGAACTTCTCTTAACACTCTTCCACTACGCATATGTCCAGCCTCTGTGTCGTTGTCACTGTCCAAATTTTTGAACATTAGCTTTTTAAAATCCGACCAATCTATTGTATCTTCAATATGTTATTCTCATGCAATAGAATCTTGATCCTAAACTTCAAAAAATGCAAAAAGTTTCCTCTGGGTCCCTTGAGGAAATATATCTCCGCTTGGATATATGATTCTACTCTGTCAACAGCAAACTCAGTGATGTACCCTCCAATGGTGCTATAACACTAGTGATCTACTACTCGTGACACTGTGTTATTGACTCTCTTGACCTTCTTGATCAACGTCGACATCCAAACCACAGGAGGTCTAGATATGATCTCAAACTAGGTATCTGCTAACCTGGTTAACCACTCATATAGCTCCTGAAGGATTCCTCCAAAGAAAATCTCATTTATATCAGTAAAGATATATCTCTCCAACCTATCCTCTGTACTAAGATTAGGGTTCTTGTTTTAGGCTTCAACGAAGTCCTTTTCTTGATCCTCTATCCACTTTTGAATTTTTTTCTTTGATGGAAACCACCTTGACATTCCCTCACGAAGATTCATGTCCCGGCAAAGCAACCATTTGTTGGCACAAAGGCAGACCCAGGGTTCAACTCCAAGAGCGCACCAACAAGCCCTAGTTATTGGCCCTTTTGGCAACACCTGCGAGGCAAATGCAGTCTCACCCAAAGAAGCTATGTGGGGGTTGCAGGGCAGAGGTGTCTACAACCAGAAGGAATGTAAAGTGGGTTCAAAGTGATCGACACACAAGAATATAGTATTATTTATCTTCCTAGGATCTACTGTGCAAGATATATCTATCAGATCTAACATAGTAATGCAATAACAGTATACCAATAACAAAGAACGGAACACCAATCACACATACAACACAAGATATACATGGTTCACCCTCTCTCTAGGGATACGTCCACAGAACTGTGCTTTATAATGTATTAAGATGAAGCATATCGTTCTTTTATGCGCTCTTAGCTAGCAGATCTTCTTTCTTCTCCTCTCTCTCTCTCCTCTCCCTGCGCACCCAGCTGCAGGGTTGATCTTCACACCCAGCTAAAGATCTTACAATACCAAAAGGCTCTCATACTCAACACTTCTCTCTCACACACAATAGTTCTTACTTGATCACACAATAGTAATGAAATCTCAACTAACCTAGTACCAACCCATCCCAGGTCCTTTTGACCTCTTGACCTCTATTTATCCATTACAATCACTCACTGACATCCTTAGGCCGAAACCTAGGTGTCAAAATGCTAGATACCAAAAACCTAGGTGTTTAAGACCCTAGGTCAACTTGACTCGCGTTTTCAGGGCTTCGCCAAACTGTCTTTCCTTCCTTCTCGCGCGGTGCTCCAAAGCATCCAACGGTGGCTTTTCCCACTTTCTACGTTGTCCACGATCCTTCTTTCTTGTTGATCTGTCATCCTCTATCTCCTTATTCAATGAATTTCTTCCTTTTACTTCACTCCATCTTTTCTACTCTTTTGCTTACTTCGACCCAGTAACAGTCATTGTGTCTTACGTGTAGTTCGCATTCTGATTTTTCTTCCTCGATCTTCGCTTACTTTCATAACCAAGGCCCAACACTATCCAAGTAACCTTACCACCAAGATCTGAAACAGGGAAAGAATTTAAGGAGCGCGAAGGTCATATTTTCACTGTCGGAGAAATTTTAGATGGAGTAATAACCTTCTAGTAGATTCAAACATTTTTCTAGAGCATATACATCTATTTTGCCTTCAAATAAGGGAATATCAAAATTGACTTGTACCTTGAAGGGTGTCGCACCTCCGAAATGGTTTCTTGTCAAATATGTCTCAGTCGCCGCCATCGGTATTCTTCGAAGGATCTGAGAAAATTTGTCCATCATCTTGTTCCTTTGTTGCATGAGGGATTCCTTGAGAAATGTCTTGAAATGATTTCCTACTTTGTCATCTCTCTTTTCGTCCACCATAGGAGGTCGCTTGGTTAGTGAGCGAGGTTTTCCTCAAGATAAACTAGCTCGAGACCCAAATCTCTATACCTTTACCTCGTCGGGGACTTGCTATGAGAAATGAAAAGGAGAAAACTGCTCTAATACCACTGATACAGATTGTGCTGAGAACAAAATGAGAAAAAAAAATATAGCAGAGAGCACAAAAATACAGTGAAACCCAACTTCTATTAATGAATAAGATAGAAAAACTCTATAGAACACAAACTGACAAAATATGGTAGCTTATCTCTAAGAAGAAAGAGATGTTGGCTACGCTTCATTCGCAACAAGATTTACATCACACTCCATTGCATGCTTAAAGGTCCTCCTTCACCTCAATTATATATGAGAGAGTGAGAGCAGAACAATTCCCATGATGCGTGTGAGATAAATTAGTCTAAGTTTATAAAATTCCATAGGCATGTAAAATACTAGGACTTCTCAGGTGGTCATCCATCCTAGTACTACTCTAGCCCAAGCGTGCTTAACTACCGAGTTCTAATGGGATCTGGTGCATTAACACTATGTTGTAAGAATGTACATAATACCACTAGGAAATCATTACATGATGTCTATAATTAACAAATGAATATGGCATTACATTCCATTCCCCATCAAAAGGGTGAATATCATGGTTTATCAAAACCATATGCTTGAAATGTTGATTGAGTGGAAAAGGTGGATGGCCACCGAGATCCACCTAGATCACTCTTCATGTTTAAGTCTCTTGTGAGTGTTGAAAGGTCAATACCAAACTCTCTCCTACAGGGATTAAACTAGGAGAATCACTCGCAATAATTAATATTTGGGTTTTATGTTAAACTATATTGAAAAACTAAAAAAGAAAAGAAAAAAAACAATTGTAGAACCAATTTTGTTTCAATAGTGAGAATGATAATGAACACTTTTCTTAACATTTATTTTTGCAATATTTTGTAAATAAGACTTTGTATAATCATCATTTAGTGATTTGAGAAAAATTGAGAGACATGTTCATATATTGTGGGATCCTTTGGTTCATTCCTAACCACATTTTTAAAGACGAGCATAGTTATTTTACCTTTGAATATTAATTGTTTCATTTCAAGATATATTTATTTTCTTATAATGTTCATTCAAGTGCACTTAGTAGATATTTAATAGAATTAAATGTTTGTGATATGAAATATGCAAGAAATGGAAATGCAATATAACATAAATATTAGAAAACAAAATAAAATGGAGTTTTGGGTTGCAATGTTCACTATGATGTGTTGTTTTTCCATATTTTACATACATCGATGTGTTGTTTCTCCATATTTTACATACATCTCATACTAGTGATTTCTTTGATAATATTTTGAAAAAATTGTTGCAAAACTACCAAGTGAGTAATTTTCATCTTCTTCCAATAGTGCATGATTTGTAGTATCTGGAGTGAGCTTACATTTAGCACAAAGTAATGGTATCTTTTCAATTATATATCTTAGAATGAGTGCAATGTAGAACCTAGCATCTCCCTTTTCATATATATATATATATATATATATGGTCTTGAATCTGATTATGTGAACATTATTACCAAGAGAAAAATGTGGATCAAATTGTGATATGAGCTTGTCACTAATATTCATAGTTATTGTCATTTGGCCATGCATGTCAACAAGATCAGCATGCATAATTTGGGATTTTGGCGCTGTGGAGATTCTCACATAATTAGGACCATATAACACTAGAACATCTCCTTCAAAAACAATGTTTGACCTTCACGTGCATATGTCAAATATGGAATATGATGTTGGGTTATTTTTGGCTTTATTATGGATAGAAGCCATTTTTATATTTTCCAATATCAAAATTCAATTTTTCTTTTAAGCTAAAAAGACATCTAAGTGTTTTTATTTATATACAACACAAAATACAGTCATCTCGAGGGGGGCTGCCAAAATGGAAACCAATGCCCAACCCTGATTGAAATTAACCATGTTTCTTCATCTCAGTTTTAAATATGTTCTTCAAAAGGAAATCAACAGTCTAGACATAAAATCCAAGAGTATATCTTCCAAGTGATTTTCTTACTTCTATATACCCTAAACATACTAACAAACCTAAAAATATCTATTGAATTCAAAACATGTGGTGTTTGAAACCTAGATTTCCTTTGCTTCCACTTGGGATGGCTTCAACTTGGAATGTGCTCTAGTGACCTAAGCTTATTCATCGTCTTCAATGGGATAGGCTAGTCGTTCGAACCAGGGCATATCAAGTTCATTGGTGCAACTTGTGGTTGCTCCTGGTTTTTCCCTTCTAAAGTGACCCTGAATTTGATGCCAATTTGGGGCTTGCAAAAAAGTTCAAACTTCCCCTCTAACATTTTGACAACATGTAGGGTATCCTCATTTTCTTTCCTATTTTTTTCTACTGCTTGAGCCACCATTTCCTTGAGAATCTAGTCATCTCATCCAATTTGAGATATTTTGTCACTCGGGTCATGGATTAATATGGGTCATCTACCCATGCCTTTACTTCCTCCATGATCACTTCCTCTATGGTATTGTGCCTCTTGATCATCACATCCTCCTCATTTTTTTTTGTTTCCTTCTTCTCTACATCCGAGCAGAGGTACTTGACCTATAGCCCGTCATCCATGTCGCTTTGGCTACTCTAGTTTTGTTCACTAGACCTTGGGAGGAGGAACCCTCCACTTTCTTTCCCCATTGGTTGTCGCCTCTCGCCCCTTGCCTAACCATCCTACAACCCTCAACTTTAGTTTCACTTCCTGCAAGTCTTCCTTCATCCCCCACATGCCCCCTCTTCCTAAACCTTGCTACTCAACCTCTCTAAAGACTCTTTCGTTCCCACACTCTCCAAACTCGCCTAACCACTCTCACCAATTTCAGTCTGCTATGGGTCTTGGGAACTCCCCAAGGTTCAGAACCTCGAACCGAGAACAAACAATCCCTCCTCTAAACTTATTTTTCCCTAGAACTTCATCACTTCTCATGCATTTTTGTAATGTGCCTCTAACTGATTCGTCCCACTTATGTTGGCTTAAACATCGTCGACCCAATCAACCAAAACATCCCATAGCTAAGTCCTTTCACATCGGCATCATCACTCGACCTGCTTGTCATAGTGGCTTCTGGATAATTATCCTCGCCTACTCCTAAACTCTATGTACTCCCACAATCTCGCACACCCCTGAGATTAATGGCTTTAGGTTCTCACAGGGGAAGTGCCTGTATGGTCCACTTCTCCCATTGATGACTTCCTGCTTCAGCTTCCAAATGTATTTATCCCTTAAAGAATTCACTTACCATCTATCTAAGCTCAATTCCCATTTGTCTTTGTCGTCGCATCATTCTTTTGGGATGGCATCCCCTGCTCAGGCCTCGTATTCACCATGATCACCTTTCCAATCTATTGGCACGTGCTTCACATTACCACCCAGAATCCCACTTGTTTGAGTCATCATGTCATCTATCTTTGTTGTCTTGTCTAACCTATGGGTTTCCATCAACTGCCCAGACCCAATCTGAACACATATCACCCCATCCAATAGATCAAAATTTAATTTTTAAAACAATGCTATTATTCAACTTTTTATATAAAAATAATACGCAAAAGCAATGGAAGTTTTCCTTTCAAAAAAAATAAAAGCATTGTATTGATTTTACGCAAAGGCAATGGAAGTTTTCCTTTAAAAAAAAAATAGAAGCATTGTATTGATTTTCTAAATGCTTGTGAACATAATCTAATATATCACCATCTACTTTACGAGAAGTCGTTTTTCTTGTAGATGGAGTGTTATTTTTTTTTTCCTTGCCTAAACATTTTTCCTTATAAACTCACAAAGGCAAACATAAACACAACAATAGAACATAGATTAGATCTTCACCGAGTGATCAAAAAGTAAATATTATTATAGAATATTAAAAGAAAAAAAATATGGAAACCATAAATATATTTTAATATATACAAGTAAGAATAATAATAATAAGTGTAAGTAAATGAACAAAAATTCATATTAATTTAGGTATAAAAAATAATAAGTACAATAATCTAAAATATAAGTAAAAGAAAACAGATAAGTGAATAAAATTAACAAAATGAGATCCAAAATAAATCCAGTAGAAAGCAAGAGATCAAACATTTATCTAAATAATTAAAGAAATAATAAATGCAAAGCAAGAGATCAAACATTTATCTAAATAATTAAAGAAATAATAAATGCAATCTAGGATAAAGAAAGATATGACCAAGTATTCAAAATGCAATCTAGGAACTATTTCAATTTTGATAAAAAAAAATCCCATTTTAAACTAGGAAATGTTTGTTTAAACACTTAAAACATGAAAATAAGATCTACGAAGAGGATGTGGGTCAATATTGTTAAGGAGGACAATTTTATAGTTTTATTTATTTTTAACATCAAATTAATAATTAATTTCAATTTAAAAAGTTAATTTAAAAATATACCTAATCATTTTAGGTTTAGCAAATAAATTCCAAGTATATAATTTATAATAATAGTGGTCAAGAATAACAATATTTCAATTATTATACTCGTTAGATATTGACTAATTTGATACCAGTTTCATATTATTAGTTTAACATAATTTTTTTTAGTGTTGCATAAAAGGCAATGACTAAGTTTGGAAATCAAAGAACAAACGATAAGGAGCCAATTCATTTCCAATTAATTTTTTTCTCTCTCTTAGTTGTTTTATTTTTTAAATATAAATGAACATGAAATTACATTTTCTTTAATATGAAATTTAAATTAAGTATAATAAAACATGAATGGCATCATGGTCACTTCAATATGCATTTAATATATTGACTTCATAACGGTTATATTGATTTCATAATGGTTAAAAGGAAAATTTGTTCAAATCTAGTCAATTTGAGTTTTTGTTTATGAAGTAGATTTGTTTGTTATTTCTAGCAATTTTTGTAAGTGCATGTATTATATTAGTTATTTATTTTTTTAAGTATTTTTATAAATGTCAATGATTAGGAAGATACAATCATTATGAACTATTTTCATTTTGGTTGTTGAAATTGTTTCAATCATTATTGAGGTTGATGTAAATGGAGTAGCATATATGTTTAT